>PVIH01016760.1:0-44431 GCA_004025045.1 Sigmodon hispidus
GTTGGTGGGATTGTAAGCTTGTCCAGCCACTTTGGAATACAATATGGAGGTTTCTCAGAAAATTGAGAATCAATCTACCCAAGGACCCAGCAATACCACTTCTGGGTGTATACCCTAAAGAGGCACATTCACACTCCAAAGGTATTAGCTCAACTATGTTCATAGCAGCATTATTTATAATAGCAAGAACCTGGAAACAGCCTAGATGTCCCTCAACTGAAGAATGGATTAACAAACTGTGCTACATCTACACAATGGAATACTACTCAGCAGTAAGAAAAAATGATATCCTAAAATTCACAGGCAAATGGATGGATTTGGAGAATGTCCTCCTGAGCGAAGTATCACAAACTCAGAGAGATAAGCAGGGGATGTACTCACTCACTAGTGGTCTCTAAACAAACAAACAAGAAAAAAAAGCCAACATGCCCAAGCAGCAAACCACAACCACTGAACAGCTTGGGATCAGAAACACCCTGGACTGACCCTTCAAACCCCAGTCCATCTATAGGAGCACCTGACTCACTCTTGAGGGAGTGGGGACAAAACTGGATTTGGCCGGGAGTGAAGACTGATACATCTTGTTCCTTGGACTACAGGCTGGGGGTGGCAAGGAAGGAGGTTGGGTGGTCAGGAGAGAGAGAGAGAGAGAGAGAGAGAGAGAGAGAGAGAGAGAGAGAGAGAGAGAGAGAGAGAGAATACTGAACACTGAACACTCCTGGGGGGCATAGGCTTTAGAAACATCAAAGAGATATCAAAGCCCACCTCCAGTGAACACGCTTCTTCCAACAAGGCCACATCTTCTTCAACACACCTACTTCAACAAGGCCCCACATTTTAATCCTCCCCAAACAGTTCATCAACTAGAGACTAAACATGGATCATATGAGCCTATGGGGGCCATTCTTATTCAAATTACCACAGGTGTCTTCCTCTGTCTCTCTCTTATTACTTGGGGCAGCTTCTTTCACTGAAATAGAAGCTCTTTATCAGCTAAGAAGTTCTCTGGATCCACATGACTCTGACCCCCATTATAAGCACACTCAGCTTTTTATGTAGGTAGTAGGGATTCAGAATCATGCCCTCATACTTGCAAAGTAAATACTCTTAGCCAATAGCTTGCTCCCCAGTTTTGTACCACTTTTCAGTATGTTACTTCATGGTGCAGTATTTACATGGATGTCCTAAAGTCGCTCCAACAAATCAAGTCCTATGTCTACCTGTTCACCATCAGAAAGAATTTGCCTCTTCTTTCATTGAAGAAGAAACAGTGACATTTGGCATTTCAATGATTTGTATCTCATAGCTTCACATATTTTTATAGTTATATCAGTGACTAACACCACACAGTAAATACCTCCAGATTCAGAGTGCTATTAACTTTTTGAGAATACAAACCATCAAATCTAAGAAATGTTTTTATGATTTCCATAAAATGTGATTGATTTTAATAACTGAATTACCCCAAAGAGAGCCTTAATGAGTACCACAGCTCTCCCTCAATGCAGAGTATCATTCTGAATTTTCAAGATTCTGTGAGCAGAAAGGTATACTAGTTAAACATTTTTCATGTTAATCATTTTCCTTGTGTGCTTTACCAGTCTGCTATTTCCATAACAAATGCATTTTGGTAACGAAACCATATTTTGTACTTTAGACATTTTGTTTTAAACAAAATCTCACCCACAAAGGGGAGATAAGCATCTAATTAGTGAGCCCTGGGAGTTTCAAGTTCGAATTTTTATCATACAGCTTATTGCTTTCTTTGGCTACAAATGTCTGATGTCTGCACACAAAAGCAGACTGCTCTCTGCTTGTCATGTTTTTGACTTTAATCTCTGCTGTAAAAAATTGTATTGTTAGTCATTGAAAGGCTTCTATTGTCAAAAGGGAATCTAATAACCTTTCCTACTTACAGGCCAGGTGTCCCACAGTAACAAGCTATAGAGGTAAAAGGGTGTTGTTGTCTCTGCAGCTATGCCTTGGTAAGTTGTCTGGGCTGCAGTCAAGATGTTAACTTCTGGTTAGAGTGTGGCTAGGCCAACCATGCCATCTTACACAATGAAGTTAGGCTGGGGGTGATGGCTATAAGACCAGAGAAATATAATAAGCTTGATCTCTCATGTGGGAAAGTCCATGGTGTTTAATGGCTTCATAAAGTGGTATGCTTTTGTCTCTCTGTATAAAGTCCCCAGTAAATTCTTACATTACTACCATTATAAAATGCAGCAACGGAAACATTGAGCTGTGCTATTTGATCCCCAGTGGCAAAGGTTAGGAGGAACCAAAAATCATAATGACTTCCAAGAAAATACTATTTGAGTGTAATTTAAGACGGCTTTGAGGCCATAATTTTCAATGTGATGCCAAACGTGCTTTCGTGACATACACACCCCACCAAAAGAGTAAAGCTTCACAAGGATAATTGACAACAACAGAAGAGATGAAAGGTCAGTAGAGAAATGTAGAATATAATAATCATTTGTGCCAATTGGCTCCACTGCCTGAGTTTAGGAAAGGAGACCACATGTTGTTATATGTGATTCTCTGATAATACAGAAAGAAACATTTTACCCAGAAAGTCACAGCTTTTTGCAGGAACTGTGGCTTCCAAGTGTAACTTGCAAACCACAAATTGAGGCTGAGATGAATAATTCTGTTTAATTAACCTGGCCACTGCTCACTCACAACAGGTACTTATCTTAATATATGGAGCTGGTAGGGATATGCATGAAATTGCTGATATAATTTACCCCCTCCATATGTCATTGAATGGTGGAGATCATCAGTGCAGAAGTCAGTACACACCAGGATATGATATAATAAAGAGAGTCCTTAAACCTCACTGGGCAAATTTAATATAGAAATAACCTAAGTAGATATATTTACTGCTGAATATACACTGCTATGTATATTTCATAAAAATAATCAATAGATTTAATAAATTTAAAGTACAAATATTATTTGATAAACTGAAACAAAGGTTGACAAACTTTACCTTTTAAGGGACAGATAGTGAACCTGGGCAGTGGTAGCACACACCTTTGATCTCAGCACTCAGGAGGCAGAAGCAGGTGGATGTCTGAGTTCAAAGCTAGCTTGGTCTATAGAGCAAGTACCAGGATGTCCAGGGCTACACAGAGAAACCCTTTCTCAAGTAACCAAAACAGATGACAGGGAAGTAGATAGTGAATACTTGGGACTTCACAGGCTACGCAGTTTCCATGTCAACTACTTAATTCAGCCTTTCAAGTCAGTAGAGAAAGTTTTCCTAAACACCATGGAGATCAAAACCAAAAACCACAATAAACATTGTATAATCAAATGGTGTGGCTATGTTTCAATAAAACTTTATTTACATCAATAGCATATAAGTTGAATTGATCTGAGTAGACTCTTGGTTAAAAGTAGTACTGTCAAAATCAAGTAAGACGTGAGCCAAATAGCTAATGTTACACTTCCTGTAGTGTAACATTCCTCTGTGCTATACACAAACAATATCTTAAAAAATAGATAAGGCAGGCAAGTTGCTTGCAATCCCAGGATATTTACCAAAACTATGTTGTAGTTTTTCACACATAGGAAAAGGAGAAGTATTTGGAAACAAGAAGACTGGACACAGGAAAAGGGGACAGAAAAAAATGTAATGGACACTGAATATAGTTAGAGTTTACCACAATGAAAACAAATTCTATTATGAAGCCTATCACTTTGCACAATAAATATACAGTAAAAGAAAGAAAGGGAAGAGTAACCACTGGCATCCTGGAGCTAGTGGATACTCAGAACAATGTTTGGGTATTTTTCTTATGAACAGGAGCAATTTCATCAGTCATAAACACTAAACAAGACCATTTAAAGACTATGTTAGGAAATGATAAGATCAAGATTCTTCCAAAGTTATATTTAAACTCTGACAAGCACACAGACATCATCCAAGCCACAAAATACAGAAACCCAATCCTCTTCTCCTGACATTTATAATGGACAGTTGTTTCTTTACAGATTGCATCATTAGCCTTGTTCTTGTCTGCCCAATTCTACTTAGCATTTATTAAGTTATCCAAATGGTATTTCCTCTAATTCTTGAGGTTATATGACTCAGAACAAAGTCATAATCAAGTTCAGTTCCTTAGCTATACATCATATCTACTTCATCATGGCTAAATGGGTGTACTGAAGAGTATTTACTTGTCCAAGGTCACATAGTGGGTGGTAGAAGTGGAATGTGGTCCCAGAGTCTAACTATAAATTCCATCTTTGGGCAACTTTTTAATGTGCTTTTATGTTATGTGATTCCCACTGTGTTATATCAGAGATGAAGCCAGGGATGGGAGGAAGAGCATGAAGGTATTGGTGAAGTAATGTCTCAGGCAATGTGCTTTGTTTCAAGCAAATGAAACACAACTTTGGGGAGTGAAAGTTAAATGGAATTCATTTGGAAGTTGAAGACATAGCTGAAAACTGTATGGGAAAGATGTAGACATAGTTCTAGGGATGATGGGATACAAGAACATCCAGGACACTGAGACAAATCAGGTGTTTCCACTCTATTTAGCTGATTTCTGATGACCCTCTTCATAGGCATGGCACAAGACAGTGAGGGTTTTAAGGGTCACAAGGCAATGGGAGCACAGCCACTGACCTCAAGGACATTTCAAACTAACAGAGGCCCAGTAATTCTCTGTGAACAATAATGAAATCAGTTCTCATGTAACAGTGCTCATAAAATTTTAATGGAAGTAAGAAAAAAGAAGCAATTAGTTCTACAAGGCCATAGGAAAGCTTTATAGAAGCATCTATATTGCCTAAGAAATGTTCCCCACCCATTTTGTGGCTTAATTCTCAAATAAGATCAAACTATTCATAGATCCTCTAGTGTGGTGTGGAGAAACATACATTGGCTTTTCTTAGTCTACTTTGATGAAAGCCATCTTTTGTTGGCTGAGGGAGTATGTCAGCACTATATTTGACATAGGATATAAAATATATTGTTGGTTGCTAGATTCAATATATTATGGAAAAGAGGATGCTATTTTGAGACACTAAAATTTCACATATTTTACTTATATAGTACTCAAATTAGTAAAAGGTAAAATGTCTTTCCTCAAGTGAACTGTCAATGTTTTCCTTGATAATGCTAACTTTTTAATAGATTCACTGAATTTGGGTGAATTGTTTTATCTGCATCAAGAAAATAAGACAATATAGTTAGTATATCCTAACCATTTCAGTCAAAATGTCTCCATTTATTTAACTTTGATTTCTATAAAAAAGTACGCTTTACTAACCTGTTACTTTGAGCTGTTTCATGGAGTTATCATTTCTACTTTTGCAAATATTAAAGCCCTTGCTATTAAGTAGGTAAGGAGAGTGTTTCACAGAGGTGAAGTTTTTTCCTCTGAAGTAGACAGGGTGTCAGAATCTCTTGGGGAGCTTTAATAATATACATGTCCCTGGGAAATTATGATTACTCCAATTTCAATAGAATCTCTGATCTTAGCAAAACCCTGCTTCTTTGGAAGAGAGGCAAGTTTAGATATTCTCCCAATGATGGTGAGAATCTTTTACTAAAGATTTCCATAGGTTATCTTAAAGTTTAGAGTAAGTCTCCAAATATTTACATTTAACATACTATCCATGATGCCCAGATATTGCCCTTTTCTGAAGCAAAATATCAAATGGTAAGATTATCAACTCATTCCAAGTATGCTGATGACCTGAACATAAAGTATTTGCAATTCGAATAGATAATTTTTTATAAGCTAAATCTTCTCCATATTGGCACAAAACTCCTGGCGCTGCTATTATAAATAATAATCTCAGGTTATTTTCAAATGAAAGATGAGAAACTTCTTGCACATGAGGTACTTTGGTTTTGTTGTCTTCCACATTTCTCACTTTGTTTTTGTTTTTAGAAGTTTTTATTTCATTATCTTGTCCTGAAAACTGTATGAACCAAACCCTGTTTCACAAAATCTTTGCATCCATTGTAACAGTGGATTCCAATGGTTTATTCTTGCAGGGAGAATGAAACTGTCCATGTCCTAGAACCAGCAATAAGTAATACTAAAAATACATTATTTTCTACTATTGCAATCTTAAAAAAAAAACAAGCAAAAAACCCTCTTGCTATAGATGATACCTTCATTCCCATGACATCAGTGTTAGATTATAAATGTTTGTATTTTAAAATAGATATTACTTATGAAAAAAATTGAAGTTCATAGCAAATAGACTGAGAAGCATAAAGATTTCCAACATGCCAATGTTCCTTACATAGCTTCTATGCATTTCAACTCCATCCACCAGAGTGTTGCATATTTTGCAGTTGATAAACATGTATTGATGCAGCATTATCATTGAGAGCTCACAGTTATATAAAGTCTTGGGGTAATATATTCTGTGGGTTATACCGAATGTATAAGGATGTGTGCACATCATTATATAATATTTAGTGATTACCAGTGGGTTTTTTTTCATTTTTCACCTGTAATTGAGTTTGGCTACATCTGAGTAAATCCATCTCTCTCCTGTTTTAGTTTTAGTTACTTTATTGATTGAATTTATTCTGTGACAATTTCCTGTAGGTATATATTGGCTTCTGTTTATGCATACTCTCTCATCAAACTCTGTCCAGTCCCCCATAGGCTTTTTTTCTTTACCACATACATTTGTTTTATAAAATACCAAATTAACTGGAGTTGTTTATGTGACCATGGGTTTAGAACTATCCATTGGAACCTGATGGGCTCATCATTGTGTACATAACTGAACATAATGCTGAAATATTCTTGCCCAGCTTGATTATCATCATCATAATTTGTTACCTAAAGTATTAAAGATCCAATCTCAGGCTCTCATACTTGTGCAATCTTCTCTACTGGAGATATAATACAAATGATATTTTTTAAGTAAGGACATGCTTTGTAAAAGTATGGAACACACTCCTTTGAATCAAAAACTCCCTTGTGTAATAAAATAACATAGAACATTTCCTATTTCTGTCATTCTTATTTTTCATTATGACTTCTTTTTGTACATTTTATACTAATTGGAATTATTTTAAGTATTCACCACAGATTCATAATAGAGCACTTTACATACTTAACTTTCTAGTAAAAATCAAATGTTTAAAACTCACTTCACTTCTTCCTCAGCAAGAAATAAAGTCATACATAAAATGCCCTTTAAATGGGCAATGGAGTCAGTATTCAGATATTTGGGACTCATATTAAATACTTACACATGTGTATTGCAAGCACGAAGCTGTCAGATTACTTTACTCACTTTACTTAGTGTCAGAGCTGGAAAAATTCAATTTAAGGATAAGACTTCATATGATTAATTCTATTTTAATGCTAAAACTAAATCTTCTCTCAAACTTTCATTTACAACTGAATTTTAGTATTTACCTTATATAAAACAAAATTTAAACATATAAATCCTACCAACTTTCCCCAAAAGCATGATTATATACTCTATCACTAGAATTTTTTATGCCTATTAAACTACCGTTTTATAATTCTTTTGACATGCGTATATTTATTGAGAATTATAATGTGAGTCTCACTAGATAAAGGGCTCAAAGAAATCATAAAGATGAAACTTGCTTTGAAAATTTATAATTGTTTTGTTTAGCACATGGATATATAAAACGTTTTATTTGACTTTCAAAGGAGTAAAGACCAGGAAAAAAATCCTGTCAGATATTGAATTATTTAAATTCTACTCATTGATAGCCCTCTAAGTCAGTGATTCTCAACATTCCAAATGATATGGCCCCTAACTGTAATAATAACAGCTCATGTTGTGGTGACCCCAATCCTAAAATTATTTCATTGCTACTTTGTAACTATAATTTTGCAATTGTTATTAATTGTAGTACAAATATCTGATATGAATAATATTGATTTGTCACCCCTGTGAAAGGATCATTTGATCCACAAAGGGATTGTGAGCCTCAAGTTGAGAACCACTGCTCTAAATGATCACAGTTTTCATCATTTTTATGTCTGCATCAAGCCTTAAATATAAAATGAAAAGTGAAATTTGGGCTGTTAAAACATACCTTAATAATAGCTTGCAAATAAAGCCAACCTCTGTATCACTGCAACAGGTAAACAAAATTAATTTCAAATATATGCTATACTTTAACCATATGTAATTTAAGAACTGTACATTTTCATGTAATTCAAGAGATGAGTATTTCTTTACACCAAAAAAAAAAAAAATGTTGAAAAGGATATTACAATGAAAGTAATGGGAAAAAGAGAAAAGGCTGGGATATACAGAAACTTCTCCTTAGAAACAAAAAAGACATTATTTAGATTCACAAATAACAATAAGATGACATATCAAAGCTGCATTGAGCCTAGATTTTTATTTTAAATAGGTTTATGCTTACAAACAAAGAAATCAATGTAACATAACACATTCAAATAATATGGGAATCTGATTATCTCATTTGAGGCATAAAACATTTAACAAATTCAATATATTTATAATGTTCAACAAACTAAAAATAAAAGGAAAATATTTTATGTAATAAAAGCTATATATGGAAACATCCACCAATGATATCATATTCACTGTCAAAAGCTTTGTCTCTAAAATCAGAAGTAAGGCAGGGATATCCAATATTGCCACTTTTATTTAACATAGTCCTACAAGTCTAAGAGCAATTACAGACCAAAATGACTCACCTTGGGATTCCTTGCACTCCTTGGGGAAAGGCTAGGAGAATGGGGTGGGAGGAGGCTGAGGTAGGACTGGAAAGAGAAAAGGGAGAGGGAACAGTGGCACATATGAAAAATACTTTTTAAATAAAAAATTTAGAGTGTTTTTACTATTGTAGCTCTATAGTATAATTTGAAGTCAGAGATGGTGATGCCTCCTGAGTTTCATTTGTTGAACAAAATTGTTTTGGCAAGCCTACAAATGAAATTGAGTATTGTTTTTTCAAGGTCTGTAAAAATTGTGTTGGGATTTTGAAGGGAATTGCATTGAATCTGTAGACTGCTTTTGGTCAGAATGCCATTTTTACTATGTTGATCCTACCTATCCAGGAACATGGGAGATTTTTCCATTTTCTGATATCCTCTTCAATTTCTTTCTTCAGTGACTTAAAATTTTTGTCAAATAGATCTGTTACTTCTTTGGTTATAGTTACTCCAAGGTATTTAAGGCTATTTGCAGCTATTGTAAAGGATAATGTTTCCTTTATGTCTTTTTCAACCCTTTTAGCTTTAGTGTATAGAACGGCTACTGATTTCTTTGAGTTCATCTTGTATCCTGCTACATCGCTGAAGGTGTTAATCAGCTGTAGGAGTTCCCTGGTAAAATTCTGTCCGTCACTTATGTATACAATCATATCATCTGCAAATAGAGACAGTTTCACTTCTTCTTTTCCAATTTGTATCCCCTTAATCTTCTACCATTCTCTTATTGCTTTAGCTAAAGCTTTGAAAACTATATTGAATAGATAATGGGAGAGAGGACATCCTTGTTTAGTTCCTGATTTTAGTGTGATTATTCTGAGTTTTTCTTCATTAAATTTGATGACGGCTGTTGGGTTCTTGTAAATCACCTTTATTATATTTAGGTATTTTCCCTGTATTCCTGTTCTCTCCAGGGCTTTTATCATAAAGGTGTGTTGTACTTTGTCAAAATCTTTTTCAGCATCTAAGGATATGATTGTGGATCAATGGAATTAGTGAGGATCCAGGCATTATCCCAAAAACTAATGAACACCTGATCTTCCAAAATATTCAATGGAAAAAACATAGTATCTTTAACAAATGGTGTTGGCATAGCTGGTTGGTAGCGTATAAAAAGATGAAAATAGATCCAAGCCTGTCATTCTGCACAAAACTCAAATCCGAGTGGATCAAAGCCCTCGACATAAATGCAGCCACTCTGAACTTGATAGAAAAGAAAGTGGGAAATACCTTCCAACAAATAGGCACAGGCGTTGGATGCGGAGCAAGGGGAGGAGTGTTCCCCTTGCTCTACATCCTCTCCAACATAGGCTGTCGTCTGTGCCTTTTATCTTAGCCAACCTAACAGGTGCTAGGTGGTATCTCAAAGTTGTTTTGATTTGCATTTCTCTGATGGCTAAAGATGAAGAGCACTTTTTCAGATGCCTTTCAGTCATTTGTAGTTCCTCTGCTGAGAATTCCCTTTTTAGATCTGTACCCCATTTTTTGATAGGGTTATTCAAGGTTTTGGGCTCTAAATTCCTGAGTTCTTTATATACCTTAGAGATCAGTCCTCTATCACTTGTAGGGTTGGTAAAAATCTTTTCCCATTCTGTAGGCTGTCATTTTGTCCTATTGACAGTGTCCTTGGCTTTGCAGAAGCTTCCTAGCTTCAGTAGATCCCACTTATTGATTGTTGGTCTTAGTGTCTGTGCCACTTGTGTTATATTTAGGAAGTGATCACCTGTGCCAATTTGTAGAAGTGTATTTCCCACTTTCTTTTCTATCAAGTTCAAAGTTTAGGTTTAGGTTGAGGTCTTTGATCCACTTGGATTTGAGTTTTGTGCAGGGTGACAGGCTCGGATCTATTTGCATTTTTCTACACACTTCCATCCAGCTATGCCAACACGATTTGTTAAATATTTACTATCTTTTTTCCATTGAATGTTTTGGGCCTCTTTGCCAAAGATCAAGTGTTCATTGGTTTTTGGGTTAATGTCTGGATCCTCAATTCTATTCCATTGATCCACAAGTCTGTTTTTATGCCAGTACCAGGCTGTTTCTATTACTATAGCTCTATAGTATAACTTGAATTCAGGGATGGTGATGCCTCCAAAGGTTTTGTTGAGCAAAATTGTGTTGGCAATCCTTTTATTCCAGATGAAATTGAGTGCTGTTCTTTCAAGGTCCAAAAAATATTGTGTTGGGATTTTGATGGGCAGTGCATTGAATCTGTAGATTGCCTTTGGTAGAATTGCCATTTTTACTATATTGATCCTACCAATCCAGGAACATGGGAGAGCTTTCCATTTTCTGATATTGTCTTCAATTTCTTTCTTCAGTGATTTAAAATTTTTGTCAAATAGGTCTGTTACTTCTTTGGTTATAGTTACTCCAAGGTATTTAATACTATTTGCAGCTATTATGAAGGGTAATGTTTCCCTTATTTCTTTTTCAGCTCTTCTATCTCTAGTGTATAGAAGGGCTACTGATTTCCTTGAGTTAATCTTGTATCCTGCTACATTGCTGAAGGTGTTTATTAGCTGTAGCAGTTCCTTGGAAGAATTTTGTGGGTCACTTATGTATATAATCATATCATCTGCAAAAAAACCCTATATATTTAATTTTAAAAATTCTTCTCTCATATTTTACATCTAGACTGCAGTTTTCCCCTCTCTCCCCTATTCCAAGTCATCCTCTGCCTATCCAGAGACAAGAGTAAATGTTCCGGGGACATCAACCAAATAAAGCATAACAAGCTATAATAATACTAGGCACATATCTTCATATAAAGGCTGGATGAGGAAACTCAGTAGAAGGAAAAGGCTCCCACAAGCAAGCAAGAGTCAGAGACAGCTCTCACTGTTAGAAATCCCACAGAAACCCCAAGCTACTCAGCCATCACATATATGCAGAGGACCTAGGTCAGACCTCTCCAGGATCTCTGATCTCTGCTCACCCTCATGAGTCCCAGTCAGTTGATTCTGTGGATTATGTTCTGCTGGTTCTCATGACTGTCCACCTTCTTGGTTCTTTCCATTTTTCTTACATCTCTGCAGGCCTAACAGAGCTCTACCTAATGTTTAGCTTTGGAACTCTGTACCTACTCCCATAAATTGCTGAATAAATTCTCTCTGATGACAATCATTCTAGACTCTAGTCACAGAACACTCTGCAGTTAGGACATACTGTAGATGAAATGTTTTGTGGCTGGGTTGGTGTCCCAATCTCTGAACTTGAGGCCTTACCTGATTACAGAAAATGACTAGTTCAGATTCCATGTTCCCCAATGCTAGGAGTCTTTGCTACGGTTATTATCATAGATTCTATGGAGTTTCCCTTATGTTATGAAAAACCTTAACAATTACACACACGCGCACACACACACACACACACACACACAGGATTAGCACCAATAAACTCAGCAAGGTTTCCCAATAATTATCATACAAAAGCATTTGTGTTTCTATAAATTAACAACTAATAATAGAAAACAAAAATTGAGAAAAAAATTATTTACAAAACCTCAAGGTGAAGAAAATAATGTACTTACTGAGGAAAGTTGTAGGGCGTGGTTGGCCCTTGAGCAACTTGCTGGAACATTGCATCATGTTCCTCAGATGCTAATTAGGTACTGAGTAGTGACCTCTCTGATGTGATCCCTGAAATATGCTAATGAGGTATTACTTTGGACCTATCACCAGCTATATGCTAATGAGGAAATTACGTTGGGCACCAATCACGCGTCCCGGCTTCCCTATATAAGCAGGCTGCATTTCAGGCTCGAGGTCTTCTTTCCACCATTCTCAACTGAGCTGCACTCCAATAAAGTGTGATCCGAGAAGAATCGTGTGTGTGGTGACTCGTCATTCTGCAGGACGAAAGCGGCTCGCTACAGAAAGTAAAGATACATACAGTAAAATTTGTAAGAACATTGGTGAAATTAATCAAGTAAGTCACAAATGCATAAAATGTTACCCATGTTCCTGAATTAGAAGGCTGAGTATTATTAAAATATCTTTATAATTAAAAAGTGTTTCATATAATTAATAAAACCACTAACAGAATTTCAACAATACCTTTGGAAGTAATAAAAATTTTCACTTAAAATTAATATGGAAACTCAGAGGACCTGAATCTTGAAAAGAATAAAGTTGACTTCAAAACTTATTTCAAAACATCAATAATCAGTAAAGTGTGGCAATAGTATACATAACAAAACTGACCAAATGACAAATATATCCTATTTAAAAATATATACTTTATTTAATATTTGTGTATGGTAAATGTTTTTACAGAGATGTCAGATCACTTAATGGGGAAGGCACAGTCTTTTCTACAAATAATGTTTAAAAATTTAATAACTATGTGGAAAAGAATCATTAGATACATATGTGATAGATTTATGCCACATTAAAATATGCTGAAAACTAATCAAATACCTATAAACATAAGAGCTAAAGCTATAAAATTCCCAGAAGAAAACATTTTGGAAATGCTTTATGTCATCAAATTTGGTGGTAATGTTATAGATGTGACATTGAAAGCATAAACAAGATAAAAATTAATTTAGATCACATCAAAATTTTGCAAGCTTTTAGGGCATGAAAGGTCACTATTAGCAAAATAAAAAAGCAACTATAGAATGGAACAAATGTTTTGCAACACACACACACACACACAGACACACACACACACACACACACATATATATATATATATATATAAAACAAAGAGTATAAGGGGTTGAAAACAAGAATAAAATTTAAAAACAAAAGGGCAAACACACTAATAGAGATCAATACTATTAATTAATAATTCAAGAAATGCAAACCAAATTCATAATAAGATATCATTTCATGTCCATTATTGATGGATGTTATTTTAAAAAGAAAAAAATAAACCAGAATATAAGTGTTGATAAGGATGGAGGAGAAATCACAGCCCTTACGCACTGCTAGTAAAATTGTTTAGTGGTACAGCTGTTAATGCTGTTATGAGAAGTTATTTTTTAAGTTAAAGATAAAATTACAATATGACACAGAAAATTCACCTCTAGGTGTATACTATGCACAAAGCAATTGAAAGAATAAAACCCAACAGATACTTGTACACATGCTTATATCAACATTATTCACTATAGTTAAAATGTTGAAACCTCACAGTAATCCATTGAAACATAAATAGATAAACAAAACATGGTATATATACTCAGTCCAATATGATTGATACTATTCAAACTTTAAAAAGGTAGAGAATCCTGATGCATGATACAACAAAAGTTAATGTCAAAAAAATTAAGGAAATAAATCTGTTGTAAACCAAATAATGCTGTATGCTTATTTTATCCACACTTTATACCTTCAATCACTAAGTTTCTAGTAAGAGAAAGAATTGTGGTTTTCAAGGTCCTTATGGAAAAGTGAAGTAGAGAGTTAGTGCTTAATAGACACAAAGTTTCAGTTTAGGAAGCTGAAAAAGTCTCTGAGTTATATATATAAGTGATGATTAATTTAAAAAATGAGAATAAATTCAATATCACTGAACTTTAAACTTAAAAAATATTAAAAATGTGTGTTTTATATCATGTGAATTTTATCAAAATAAGATACAATTAAAAATGTAGTAAGAATTTTTTGGCTTGGAGTAGCCCCAACATCTATACCAGCTGACCCAAATAAACTGCCCACAGCTGCTTGGTGCTAATATAAAGTCTTATATTAATTTCATGCTGCTTGGCCTGTGGCTCATGCATATTGCTAACTAGCTCTTGCACCTTAACTCAACTCATTTCCATTAATCTGTCTTGCCACATGGCCTGTGGCTTACCTGTGTTTCTTTTACCTGCTGATTCTTGGGCAACTGAATCAGTCTCTCTCTGACTCTGCCCTCCTGCCTTTTTATCTATGTTTCAGTTTCCCACCTACTTCTAAGATGCCTTGCCATAGGCCAAAACAGTTCCTTTATTAACCAATGATATTCACAGCATACAGAAAGACATCCTATATCATAATCAATTTTGCATCTTGAAATACTTCTCAAATATTAATCAAGTTGTAGGACAGGTGTGATAGTATACATCTCTACTCCCAACACTCAGGAAGTAGAGGCAAAAGAATTAGAAATTCAGTTCTATATACTGAGTCAAAGCCAATATCAACTATATTAAACTATCTCAAAGATGTGATTGATGGAGTCAGAATGTAGCTCAATTATAGAGTACCTGCCTATCTTATGTGAGGCCCTGGCTTCAATCACTAGGACCAGCAAATAAATACATGAATAAGTAACGCATAACTCAGCTCCATTAAGCATCAGTTTTATATCAGTCAGTAGATTCTAGCTTATGCTTCAATAACAAAAAGCTCCAAAGCATAAATCCTTAGTCCAACAAAAATTTTATTCTTACTTAAAATAAATTAGAGGTGCTTTCTTATGAAAATCAAGCTTTTACAAAATCTACCTGGAATAGGTAGGTAACCACAAATGCTAAGATACTCATTCTCATGCATTTTTAAAACTGATTTATTTGTCTGGATCTATCACTGGCGTAGTCAGAAATAAGATTCTATCACATGTCAGAAAACAGACTTAAAGTGTTTACAATGACTTCCAGAACTTCTATATAGTTTATAATAAATTCTTAAGCTATAGACATAATACAAATGGATAAAAAGGATAATAGATGAATAATTAAATTTCTATTTAGTACAGAATATCAGAACATTTTATACAGGAAATTTCCTACAAAACAAGATTTTTTTATTTGCTTATACTTCCTTCTCTGTCCTTTTCCCCCTCTTCTCCTTTTCTCTCCCTCCATTTCTCTTTTGTAAGAAGTTTAAGAAGTGAAATCAATCACATTTATGAGTCAGGAAATGACTACATTTTGGCATTAAGTGAAAGCCTTGTCGATGACTACTATGTATTTGTCAGTATAACCTAGTCATTAAACTATCCTGTTATTCTGAATTTCTTTCCTTAGGCTGGTTAATAACATGTGCCCACATTAAACAAATTTATCTCTACACCTTTCCTCTGACTAATCTGATAGAAATATAAATGTATCAGAGGTCAGAACCAGGAATTATTAAAGGGATAAGAGAGAAAGAGCCATCCACTTTTGTAGCAGGCAGGAAAGAAAGTGCATCAAAAGCAACAACATTCTGAAGTCATAGCCACTGGAATTGAGAGATTCCATGGACCACCATACTCAAATGCTTCCCAGAGACTCGGTTCTCCTTTGCTTTTCTCATAGAAGAAAGATTTAAACAGACTAAATAGCTCCCTTCTGGAACATGAGACAGGGATTAGTGCCTTGCTGGTATAAGTAATATTCTGGAGAACACAGAAACTCCACAAAATAATCTTACACAAGACAAAAGCAAATGCCAAAGAATAGGCTCTTCCAACTGCTTCTGACCCTCCCTCTAGAGTGTTTTTATTGTGATAATAGCTTAATTTGGTTGGAATATGAAGCGTTGGGTAGTCTTGGGAGAACTTAAATACACTGCTTTGCAATCATTCAAGCAAGTATAAAACTATTATACAAAGTAGCCAATATTCATTCATTCCGCACAGATTCATTAAGTAGGTACCAAATCTTGAACATTTTTGGTGCAATGTACTTATTCTCCTTTGTTCCCTGCAATCCTCCATCTATGTTGAAACTACTATTCTCTGTCCTACTCTGTCCCTGAAAATTATATTACAGACTGCATTTCTACAATTTGAAAATTATGGACACAGATTTTCATTAAAGACTCTGGGCAAGAATACATATGTATACTTTTCCCTTTCCTAAAGTCCCTCCTTCACTCTGATGATTGTAAAGACATTTGCTAAATGAAGGCAGCAACTCAGAACAACAAAGGAAAAGAGAGGAGATAATAGGAACAGAATTTCAGCAGCTGGTGAACAGATGGATATGCTAATTGATTTAGCAGGCTCACAAAAGTGGGAACCTAAATCAGCAATGGAAAAAGCTAAGGGAAAACCTGTATTATGGAAATCCCAATGGCACAGGAATTGATTGGCCCAGGTACAGCAGCAAAAATGTGCAAATGTGAGGCTAATGACAAAAGGGTTAGTGGAATGTTTATTTAAGAAATAGTTAAAATCCCAGATACTCTGAGCAAGTACGGACCTAATGTTCAACAAAGCCAGAACAAAAATTGATGCTTATTCTTAATAAAGAGGCAGAGAGCATCCAATCTGGTAGACATAGAACAATGCTTTCAATACAAAGCAATGCTTTCTTACAAGAGACATTTAGACATTGAGTCTGTAGACATTTTGGTCGTTAGAACAGGAGGAATAGATGTTGCATGTATCTAGTGAGTAATGGACAAGGATGCTGCTAACCATGATACAAACAGCACAGCAAAGGGTCATTACTCTAAAAATGTCATCAGTGGACAAATTGGGAAGCTCCAGGTGAGGAAAAGAAGCCCACATTAAAAAGAATGAATTTGATAAACATGTCTCTCTAAATACTAAGACACCAACATGACAATTTGGGCTGAGCTTCTAGAGTATTTGATCTCATTGTGCTGATAGGAGATGGGATTGAAAATGTCTTCTCAGAGAAATCCTGACAGTTTGAGAAAAGACTGTCTAAAAGCCCAATCCCCAGTGCTTCCCAATAAAATGTATCTCTCTTGAAAGAAACCCAGAGCAAACAACTTTACCATGAGCTCAGAGCTTCCTGCCAATCTCAGGCCAAACATTTGAGGGAGGTGGCATGTAATATCAAAGATGATGTTAAAGAAAAATAATTGGCAAAACGATACTGTACTGGGAGAAGAAAAGTCCACATGTTAATGCATTTGGAGAGATAACCAAAGAAGAACAAGTTCTCTGGAAGAGAAAGACTTAAAATTTAAAAATGAAAATAAAGTAATGGAAATAAAAGTTTTCAATTATTAGATGCAAACTTGAGAAAAATCTGACACACATAGAAAAGACACTTTAGGAAAATAAGAAGAAAAGTTTAAGAAGCACAAAATTTAAGTGGGGGAAGCCAAAGCAGAGAACAATGAAAAAAAAGAGAAGAGAGAATTGGAGAATGCTAAATAAGTAAACCAACAAAATTCCCAAGAAACAAAAGGCATGATTTTTTTGAATAAGAAATGGTTACACATTTTTCATCGGATACAATGCTTGATCACAGGTGCAGATTCATTAGGAAGTTCAGTAAATTATTCAGTAAGGGGAGAGAATGGGAAAATGTCATTTAAAAGACCAGAAACAAAAATGCTGTTAGATTTCTAAATAACAACACCAGATTAGAAACTAACAAAAGCAATCCCTGCACCTTTTGGAGGGAAATGGCCGCCAGCATGGGATTCCATAGGACAACAATGTTATCAATGGAGCCCATGTGATGTCTTAAAATATTCACATCTGGTGCTCTCATTCTTAGGATGCACTACACTAAGCAAGATGTAAAGAAGAGACAAAGAGAAAACTCAGCAAACAGGAAACCTGAAGAGAGAGACAGAAGAAATTTAGCCACACTGAGGAAAGGAGACATTAGGTTGGAGGAAAGACAAAGCAGGCAGAAGCTCTAGAGATGGTCCCAGGAGGATGAAATAGATCCTTGCTCTAGGCAGTGTCTTGTTCTGTGAATGGTCAAAATCAGGATTTTGTTTTTATGCCACAGAGAAGGTAAAACTGTAGGAAGCTGAGTCCACTGATAGTTTGTTCGCTCTGGATATCAAACAGCCCTTTTAGTTATCTGTTAAGCTTAGTGTTCTTTGCATGCAATTTCTTGTGTGTGTATGTGTGTGTGTGTTCTCCAACACTCTTTGTTATGTATCTCTTTTCTTTCTTTTCTTTTCTTTTTTTTTCTCCTCTCCTCTCCTTTTCCTTTCTTCTTTTCTTTCTTTTATTTCCTTTTTTAAAAAATTCATAAATATTTATTATTTGGTGTTTTTACATCATGCACCCCATCAAACTCAGATATCAGACCTCTCAGAATCATGCCCACCTTTATGCTCTCCCCATTTACAAACTGTCCATTCATGTTGCTCATTTACTTATTGGAGCATAATTAAACTCCCTGTGGCCAGACCCTTAAAGAAAACAAACCTTTTCTTGCCCACCCCTCTATCAGAGGCCATCAATATAGAAGTGAGGCATTGTGTCATTTAGCTATATTCTAGTCTTGAGTTCTTATGTGCAATGACATCTCTCCCTTTCCATATATTTTTAAAAGTCCACTAATGAGTGAGTACATCCCCTGCTTATCTTTCTGGGATTGTGATACCTCGCTCAGGAGGATATTCTCCAAATCTATCTATTTCCTTGCAAATTTTAGAGTATGATTTTTCTCTTACTGCTGAGTAGTACTCCATTGTGTAGATGTACCACAGCTTGTTAATCCATTCCTCAGTTGAGTGACATCTAGGTTGTTTCCAGGTTCTTGCTATTACGAATAATGCTGCTATGAACATACTTGAGCTAATGCCTTTGGAGTGCAAATGTGCGTCTTTAGGGTATAATCCCAGTAGTGGAATTGCTGGGTCTTTGGGGAGATTGATTCTCAGTTTTCTGAGAAACCGCCATCTTGCATTCCAGAGTGGCTGAACAAGTTTGCACTCCCACCAACAATGGAGGAGTGTTCCCCTTGCTCCACATCATTTCCAGCATAGGCTGTCATCTGTGTTTTTAATCTTAGCCATTCTGATCATTTATTCATTCATTCATTCTTTTGTTTTTTGAGACAAGGCCCCACTAAGCTGTCCTGGATGTCCTAAATTTCACTATATAGACCAGGCTAGCCTTGAACTCAGAAAGATTCACCTGCCTGTGCTTCCTGAGTGCTAAGGTTAAAACTGGGAGTCACCACATCAGGCAATTTGCTGATTTTTCAAATCTTAAATGGCATGTTATATGGTTTAGTGGTCAAGTATGTACATAGTCCTGGGTTTGATCTCTAACACCTCCAATTGTTTCTCCTCAAAAAATAAAATAAAAAGATATTGACATGGCTTCAACCCTACTTGAAGAACTATGGTCACCTGGAAAGTTCTGAGAGTAGGGGAAACAGTTTTTCCTGGAGAAGAGTTTCCAGTTTGGCTATACAATACCAAGTGATCAGCCTTAAGATCATATGTATATGGATGACATTATAAGGACTGAACAAGTTGTGTGTGTATGTGTGTGTGTGTAAAATAGCAAAGAAATAAAATCATAAATTTGAGATAAGTGGTAGGTGGTGAATGGAGGGGAATGGACAGAAGAAGAGGAGGGAGGGTGATATAATTATTATAATTTCAAAGAATATTTTTTTAAAAAGAATAAACTAATGCTATAAAAGAATCTAACATCTTTCCAGTCGTTGAACATCAATAAAGTGAATAAAGGCAGGTCATACTTGCTCCTAGATCATTCAACACATAGAAGATTTAAATACTAATGTGTGGCTAAGAACAGGTTTGACTCAAGCACTTAGCTTATCTCACTTTAGTGATTTAGTAAATTATATTTCCCGAAGTCCTACTTTATCGGAAATCCAGGACTTTTCATATGTATGTATGGTAAAATTCTACATAAGAAAATTTGCAATAATTTTAAAATCTTGTTGTGAATTTCATACTACAGGTTGCCATTAAAATGACAGCAAAAATAGTAACAATAGCTAAAAACAGTCTCCTGTTTGTATTGTGTCAAAATGGGTAACTGTTTGTGTATTCTAAAAGCAAAACAAACATTGTAATTTATCTCTAATCTTGCTGAAAACATGCATTAATTTTTTTTTAAAAAAAAGAAATATAGAAAAGTCCATATACCTGGAAACACTTGAACTAACTAACATACTGGGTGTTTCTGTAGGCAGGCAGGTTCATTTTGAAAACAAAGCTAGAATATATTCTCATAGAGATAACATATTCTGCATAGGGATATGCTTTTCTTCTCATAGTGTGAAGTCCCCCATCAGGTCTGAATTTTGACACAGAAAATATGTCATGGGCAGAATTGTCTTAAGTTATTTAAGTTTTGAAAAATGTGTCTTGATCTTACTGTTGTAGCAATATTGTTGGATCTGGTATATCACTACAAAAGGTGGCAAGTTGGAAATGACAAGTTTCCTTAGCCAGAAATCAAGTAGCCTCAGCTTTATCTCTGGTTTATGAAAGTGGAAGGATTGGAAGGATTTGTCTAAAAGGTAAGTGTTGAGAAGGTAGAAGCCTAGATTTGTATTCAAGGGCTTAAGGCTGGTTTTCCCATTAATGGTCAAGTTATACTCTACCAGGCACTTAACTACCTATTAGCATTTTCTTGTGCTTACAGGGCCTGGAAATGATGACTTCAAAAGACTACTCTATGGAAACATCCTTACTTAGAACTCTGTCTTGCCTAGGACTAAAATTGAAAATTAAAGATCCTGCTAGACTCTTTGTGAAGAATTTAAGTGCCTTGAAAGTGACTTCTTATATACACTGCATTTTACATGTTCATACTTGAGGAGGGCAAAATAGGGTAGTTTTCTTGTGAAACTCGAAGACATGCAATTCAGAGCTTGATACACTCATGTGTCCACATATCACAGATCTCTTACTGCAATACAGATTCAGACTCAGAAAGTCTACATCTGTATAAAACAACCAATTAGTGTTGGTTCAACTGATCCATGAGGGGTATATAAAACAGACTGGAACCCACAGAACTAAAACCATTTTTTATGAGGCTCATTACATAAAATGTTAGTCAACACAAACTAGAGAATGAAAAATTCAGTTATACAACCATATACATTAAGCATCTAATGCTTTGGGGATTCCAAATACTTTTTCTACAGAATATTTAAGTGGACATACCTTCAATTTACTTCAGATCTATGTATAACTTTGAGATACTATGTGCTGGAAAGTTTTAGAAGATTCTGGAGAATGTATCCAACCTGGAACAAAGTATCATGCTAAAAAATTTAATTTAGGTATAAAATAAAGATTTAGGGACCAGGAACAAGATGTGATGACTCATGGCCATAATCTTATCATTTAAGAAGCTGAGACGGGGATTGCTGCAAGTATGAAGTCATCCTGAGCTCCATAATGAGTTTAAGATTATTTTTGGGTACAGGGCATGGAGAGTGAGCTAGGACCCCAAAAATGAATAGAGATGAAAGTCAAATATTGGCACACAATTGTTTTAGAATAGCAAAGTAGAAGTGTGCGTCTTCCGTGCAACATGGTGAATAGTCTCTGCACTCAGCACCCTCTCATTATTATGTACAGTAGACATAACTCTCCCAGTCATTGAAAATTTTTCTTTCTTTTATAGGAAGAATTTCGAAAACCAACACAAATTGTCAAACACAGGCTCCATTAATCATAGAGGTTTGGATTTGATCAACATTAGATGGTTATGACTTCCTTTCATTGTTTTTGTTGTTATTTTAACAATAAGCGTCAATGCTCGGAAGGTGTGCACATCTTTGTGTTAGATACCATCATGATCATTCCCATTGTGTTTTCCTGCTGAAAACCAGAGGGACTCTGGACAGCATTACCATGCAAACCTCCTGGCCATTCTCTTTTATGAATTCATATTTTCAGATGCTCTACCCTCCCCCTTTATTTTTTTAGTGTCTGAAAGTGCTACAAATGTGCTTGTAATCCTGTTTTATAGTGGATGGAAATAAGAGACAGAACTCCAGTGACTTGCCCTAAGTCAGACATCAAAGCAGATACTCAATTAGAACGCAGGTCTCCAGGGTGTTTTGTTAAGCTCTTCCCTTTATTAAATGTTACACATAATAAATTTCCAAGGCAGCACCATTCCTGGAATGTACTGTATACATTACCCAGCACCCAGTGGACTTAACTTTGCCTCAGATGCATTAAAACTCATCTTTGTATTTGCTTTTCTGTTGGTTGGTTTTTAGAAGAAATATTAAGCTTTTCACTTATATAAGATAAGCTATCTCATTCCCTCTAATGAATCTTTGAGTGTGCCTACACCTTTTCCATGTTTTACTTCATGGAGATATTTTTTTCCATACAGTCTGTCAGCCCACTGGAATCAGCAGGACAAACTGTTCAAATGTTGAAGCCACAGATATAAATATGTAAATAAGTTATTTTCCCCTTAGAGCTCTTGCATTTATGTAGAGTAGTTGAATTAATGATAAAAACACATTAAGCTAATTTAATTTTTATACTGTTGATAAGTAGTATACTAGCCACTGATGTGAATTTATTTTCACCCTAAAAATTGCAACTCCAAAAGATGAGTGTAATTACCATACACATTCTATAAAAAAATCAGTAAGGCTTGGAAAGATTGAGTAATTACTCATTATAAATCAAGCTTAGGGTATCCTTGCATCTAAGTTGTGGCTCTTTATCTTCTTTCTGTGGTTACTACAAAACATATGTGTTTAAGTTACTTTTAAGAACTGTCTCAGTTAACCAATGCTGAACAATAAACTGCCCCAACAACGACTAGCTTTAAAACACATGTTTCTACCTTACTGGCTCTGTGAGTAAACTAGGTTCTTCTTTTGGGTCCTACATAGGGTTTTAGGCACTCCTCATCAGATAGTGTACAATGAACTCATCTGAAGCCTTTGCACTTACATGAATGTGGTTCATAGCATGCTTGGCATTCTTGAGTTTTGCCAGGTAGCTGGGATATGCTTATTTATATCAATGTGAATGTTCTTCTCCTAAATGTATTCAACCTGTGGTATATAGGTTACATACACTTGAAGTACTTGAAGATATCTGTGAACATGCCTCAACATGGAATTTTAAACTTAAATATTATTAGATATTTTGTGACTTTTTAAAAAATTTTCAGTGGCCAACTTAACTTTATTCAGACCATCAGCTAAGTTATACTCTGAGGGTTTAGCAGAGTCACATGAGTAATGTGGACAATCACAAGACAAGCCACACATGGAAAAAAATCATGTTTTTTAAAATAGAGGCATATAAACAAATATCAATAGCCATTAATGAATATTCTGAAGAAAACTCTTTCCTATCTGTTACACATGAAAAGAGCATAAGACATAATTCAAAAAAATCTTTGCTTTTGAAGAAACTGAGGTTGCAAGACATTTTTTGGACTTTTTTGGAATTGATATTTTGTAATTTTTTAAAAAAATTGTATCTCGATTGTGTAGTGGTATTATGGTATGTTGTAATTATTTGTCCCTTCTACTAGTTTAATAAAAAGCTAATTAACCAGAGGCAGACAGGAAGTGTGGGCAGGGCTGCCAGACTAAGCAAAACTTTGGGAACATTTCAGAGGAGAACACAGAGAGAAACACAGTAGACATGATGAACAGAGGCCATACAGATGCCATAGAGTCACCAGAGCTTCCAGGACACACAGAGGAAAGAAGTTGAAATACTCCTCTGAGAAAAGGTACCAAGCCACATGGCTGAATAAGATGGGTTGAGTTAAGATGAAAGAGTTAGCAAGTTATATTCCTGGGCCCTAGGTCGATCAATGTAAAATTAATGTAAGTGTCTCTGTGTGTTTCTGTGAGACTGCTTGTCTTTCTGTGGGATTGTGGGTCTGAACCTTGAGGCTGGGTCCAAAAGACCATGCCAGAAACCTATTACAACACCATTGCCTCGTTCACTAGTGTGAACTTTGCAAATGAGCAAGTAATAATATCAAGCAGTGGACAAACTTGATTGAGAAATAATTTCAAGGCAAACTAGCAAGAACCGTCCTGGCTTTAGAAATTATGCAATCCACCATATTAACTAGAAATTTTCTTTTTTGACTATGGTTTAACTCTCATAGAGGAAAAAAATCTGTTTCCCCAAAACCTTCTGTTTGTATGTTTTTAGTGGGAAAATATAATTCAACTTTGAAAATAGAGATGAGGTAAGATTTAAAATATAGAGATACAATAAAGCCAGTGTTTCCCCCCCTACTCTGCTCTAATACCAAATGTGTCATGGTTCTTCCACACATCACATAATTATCCAGAAGATTCTGAGAGAATAATGCTTTGCAAGTGAACATATTAAACAACAATGGAAAAGAAAGAATCAGAGGACTTAAAAAATGAGGGGACTTTGGTTTCCTGAGCTTTACCTCCCCCTATAATAGGTAAATAATTCTTAGCCAAGGCTCAAATCTTTTGGTGACAATGAAAGTTATGTTCAGTTTTTCTGCTTCAGTCATTTTGTGTTACTGAAAATCATATTACACCTTCATCTGTTTCCACCTTTGTTTTCCTTTTGCTTCATAAAGCTAGCTTTCTGTAGAGGAATCCAGAAGGTAAATCTGAGAACAAAGATGCTTTTAGACCAAATCCTTGTCTCTGAAAACACCTGTACCTTAAAGAATACAAGCTTTAAGCCATCACTGCACTATGGATCACTATGTTGGCAGCAGTCTTTTGTCTCTGACAGATAATGTAGAAAAGAGGATTCATCCAGTCTGGGACAAGCATCTGTTGAATAAAATGCACCTGTACAATAGACTATCCTTTCTATAAAACTGACATTTGCAGAAGAAAGTTTTTGTGTATATGCTTGTTTGTTTCAATACAATTCAAAAGTCTATTGGTCTTTTTGAGAAATAAGACATGGCCCGACAGTAACAATTACCAGTGTCAATGGATGTGCCAGTTGGACTGACGTTCTTCCAGTTGCTTGAGATTAAGCCATTAGTGTTTGATTATTTTGCCAAAAGTGCAAGAGTGGACATTCTTTCTCTGGTTTGTTGTCTTAGTGTTACTAAACAAGAGTGGCAGTGTCGCATACCCAAACCAAGTTCTCCTGATGTACTGAAGGAGTGGAAGCCATTAAGAAACTGAAATGTAAAACCTGACTTCGTTAAACCTAAATTGAATCATTGTGCTGAACTTAATTGTTGGAACAGCTGCCATTAACAAGCCAATTTTGCTTTATGTAGAATTTCCCAAGCCCATATCATCTTCTCTCCAACCTTATCTGGGACTGATTTGAGAAAGACATTTGTTTTTAAGCAATTGTTTTCTCAGGGAGTATCAAACATTCCAACCTGGCCATCTAAATCTGTTTTTAAGTGAAAGGAGCATAGCAGTGCCTCTAAATGGACTCATCTCTAAAGAAACTTGACATGAGCCTGAGTCTTAGATTTAAAATTTTTTCCTTTCACAATCAACCCTTCCTTACGTCTGAATTTCAGTTGTTTCCTCTCTAGTCTCTAGACCTTTTGCCACAATTTATCTGGCCCAAATATCATAGTAAAGGTCTCTTTGCTCTTTTGCACATGTGACTTTCTCATCCAATATGCCTATATCTGCCTTCTATAACTTGGTTCTTAGGCTAGTAAAAGACATATACATACCCTGTCACATAGCTGCCATCATATTTACTACTGTCAAATTGTCAATATCTGATTACAGGGGTCACACATAATTTACCAACTTCACTTCTGTTTTCTTTTAAATGATTAGAAAGTTCTTGAGAATGGGAACTAAGCCTGTAATTCACTTTAGCAAACATTTATTGAATAGTCTATTTGCATAATTCTCTTGAAATAAGAGCATTATAGATTCCTCTAAATTTATTTACACATCTTTCAAGTAATTCCTTTCAAGTATGAAGCCTTTTTTGAGGCATTTGCTACAAATGCTTTCCCTTTCCTTGATTTTAATTTTACTTTTCCCAGATTTCTTATTCTCATCTTTTCTTCCATATTCACCCTCCTATATCCATTAAGCCCATATTTTTGATATTCACCCTCCTATATCCATTAAGCCCATATTTTTGAAAATATGTCACAATTGAATTAGTAAATTAAATCAGATACTGAATGTCCAAGGAAAATTTCCTATATAAAGACACTGTATAACAAATCATTTCCTTACTCATACTTGTACAGCTTGTTTCAGAAAACAGGTAAATCTCTGGATTTTTACAATGTAGTGCTTTTAAGAAAGGTTTCTGATGTCTACCTCTGATACATTCCTCACCATTTATTAATGCAAATCACTGGCAACTGAAAAACACAATATTATTTATTAAGGAGTTCAGAGAGAAAACTCACTGATATGAAGGTTAAACAGTCTTGTGATTCCTAGAAAAGCTGGTCAGAGCAGCTTAACTCAAAATGTCTCTGTCTCTTTGTATCTCTGTCTGTCATTCTGTCTCTGTCTCTGTCTGTCTGTCTGTCTGTCTCTCTTTCTGTTTATGCCCCCTGCTTGCAAGTCAGTATATGAACTACCAGCTTTTCCTGCCACCATGCTTTTGCCTTATCATGGATTATAAGTTTTCTTTTATAAGTTGCCTTGGTCATGGTTTTGTGTCAGCAATAGAAAAATAACCAAAAGGAAAGAGACAAAGATCCTACAAGAAGAAAATTTAGGCCAATATTGGTGGATAATGCCTGTAATTCCAGCTATTTGAAAGGTTGAGGCAGAAGGATTTAAATTTCATGGTCTCCCTGGGCTGCAGAGTTAAATTTTAGGCCAATTTGGGCAATTTAGTAAGACTGTTTCACAAAGGAGAAAGAAAATTAGAAATAGAGTTCAAGACCCCTGTCCAGAGTAGAGTCAGAGGTGAGCAGATTCTGGCACCTGGATCACCCATCCAGAGAGTCCCTCACCAGGACCGAGGTAAATCCCTATGGTCTGATTTCAGACTCTCCCTAGAAGATAGGAGCTAGGCTTTAGCTGTGAGGGGTTCCTCCAGCGACCCCTAACAGAAGTGACCTTGCATGGCCAGGCCCTGCCTCCAGGGCAAACTGCATCATCAGAGAAGGACTGAAGCCTTTGAAATACAGACCCCTGTCCAGAGCAGAGTCAGAGATCGAGCAAACCCCTTGCTCAGAGGAAACAGAAGACACTCAAGCCCTCTTGCCACAACTGACTAGAAGCTGACTAACTGTGAACCACTGAAGCCGTGGGCAGATGCCAGGGCAAAAATACATATAACAATATAAAGAACAACAAGGCAATACCAGAAGAAACTGGGGGTTCTACAACTACAAGACATGACCAGAGCAATCAGAAGGAAACAACAGCAAAAACACTTTTATGAAGATTATTGAAGCCTTCAAAGAGGATATAAAAAATTCTCTTAAAAAAATAAAGAAAAATACAAACAAAAAAATGGAAGAGATGAACAAATCCTTGAAAGAAAACCAAGAAAAGGTAAGCCAAAAAAATAAAAGAAACTTTCCAGGAACTAAAAATTGAAATAGAAGCAATAAAAAAAGGCACAGAATGAGGCAAAGATGGAAATAGAAAATCTGAAGAAAAGAGCTGGAACTACAGACACAAGCAAAACCAATACAATCCAACAGATGGAAAAGAGAATCTCTGGAGTAGAAGACTCAGTAGCCAAAATAGATACATCTGTCAAAGAAAACACTAAAGCCAAAAAAGCCATAACAGAAAATGTTCAGGAAATTTGGGACACCATGAAAAAAATTAATCTGAGAATAATAGGAATAGAAGAAGGAGAAGAATGCCAGCTGAAAGGCACAGATGATGTATTCAATGAAATCATAGAAGAAAACATTTCCAACTTAAAGAAGGAAATGCCTATAAAGATACAAGAAGCTTACAGAACACCAAATAGATATGACCCCCCCAAAAAAGTCTGATTGCCACATAGTAATCAAGCCACAAAACATAAAGAACAAAGAAAAAAGTTTAAGAGCTGCAAAAGAAAATGGTGAACTTGCCTATAAAGGCAGACCCATAGGAACAATACCTGACTTTTTACTGGAAACAATGAGAGCAAGAAAGTCCTGGCCAGAAGTTATACAGACACTAAAAGAGCATGGCTGCCCACCTAGACTACTATATCCAGCAACACTATCAATTACTATAGATGGAGTAAACAAGCAATTTCATGACAAAGTTAGACTTAAACAATAACTATCTACTAATCCCAGCCCTTCAGAAACCATTAGAGAGAAAATTCCAACCTAAGGATCCCAGATATACCCATGAAGCCACAAACAATTGATAATCCCACAGAAGAAAAGCCCAGAGAAAGGAAATACATACAAGCTGCCACCAAAAATAACAGGAAATATCAATCAATCAGTGGTCACTAATACCCTTAATATTAATGGACTTAATTCATTTATAAAAGGACATACATGAATAGGATGGACACAAAAACAGAAGACATCCTTCTGCTGCATACAAGAAACAGACCTCAACCACAAAGAAGGCTCAGAGTAAAGGATTGGGAAAAGATTTTCCAATCAAATGGCCCTAAGAAACAAGCTGGTGTCATCCTAATGTCTATCAAAGTAGACTTTAAACTAAAATCAATTAAAAGAGACCAAGATGGACAGTACTTATTCATCACAGGAAAAAATTGGTCAAGAAGAGATTTCAATCCTGAATATTTGTGCCCCTAACATAAGGGCACCTATCTATGTAAAAGAAACACTTCTAAAGCTCAAATCCCACATCAACTGTCACACCCTAATAGTGGGCAACTTCAATACCACACTTTCACCCTTGAGTAGGTCAACCAGACAGAGAATTAGCAGAGAAATAAGGAGTCTAATGAGGTTATGATGCAAATGGATTTAATAGATATCTACAGAAGTTTCCACCCAAATACAAAGAAATATACATATTTCTCAGCACCACATGGAACTTTCTCTGAAATGGACCACATAATTGGTCATAAAACAAATATCAATAGGAATAAATAATGGAAGTAATTCTTTGTATACTATCAGACAACCAGGGCCTAAAGCTAGAATTCAACAACATCAAAAATCACAGAAAGCCTACCAACTCATGGAAACTAAACATCACCCAGTTGGACCACCTTTGGTCAAGGAAGAAATTAAGAAAGAAATCAATGTCTTCCTATAATTTAATGAAAATGAATCTACAAGGTACCCAAACTTGTGGGACACAATGAAAGCAGTCTTAAGAGGAAAATTCATAACTCTAGATGCCTATATGAAAAACATAGAGAAATCCCACACTAGAGAATTAACAGCACAGCTGAAAGCCTTAGAACAATTAGAGGCATACTTACCTAGAAGGAGCAGATGGCAGGAAATAATCAAACTTAGACATGAAATGAATAGAATTGAAACAAAAACATTACACAGAATTAAGTAAACAAAGAGTTTGGTTCTGTGAGAAAGTCAACAACATAGATAAACCCTTATAAAAACTAACCAAAAAGCAGAGAGAGAGGATCAAAATCAGAAATGAGAAGGGGGATAGAACTACAGACCCCAAGGAAATCCAGAGAATTATCAGGACATACTTGGAAAATCTCTGTTCCACAAAAATGGAAAACCTAGGAGAAATGGACAGCTTTTTGGACAGGTACCATTTACCAAAATTAAATGAAGAACAGATCAATTACCAAAACAGACTTTTAACCCTAAAAGAAATTGAAGCTGTCAATTAAGAGACTCCCAAATAAAAAAGGCAAAGGTCCAGATGGTTTCAGTGCAGTATTGTACCAGACATTCAAAGAATTACTACCATTACCCCTCAAACTATTTCACACAGTGCAAACTGAAGGAATATTGCCAAATTCCTTTTATGAGGCCACAATTACCCTAATACCTAAGCCACTCAAAGACACAACAAAGGAGAATTACAGACGAATTTCCCTCATGAATATTGATGCTAAAATTCTCAACAAAATTCTGCCAAACCGTACACAACAACATATAAAAAATATCATCCAGCATGATCTAGTAAGCTTCATCCCAGAAATGCAGTGATATTGCATTAATTTGACTTTGTTTATAGTGTCTGCAAAGTGAATGATGGCCAGGTATTTCTTGGATAATAAATGAAGAGATGTTGTGGAGGAAAACAAGGGTGATTCTTTGCTTATGCCACATAGGAGATTCTTTACTTATGCCTTCAGTTATCAGCCAGTCCCACTCCCCAACGTCTGTACTGCCTAAATTTCTCCAGATGGGATTTAATCTTTTGAAGGAAAGAGTATCTTTCCACTTGGTGCCAGATGCAGTAAACATCAAAATAAGATGATCCTGTCTTTTAAAAATTTTGGTTATTATGCTTTTTAAATTAAAAGGTAATTATGTTATTTCTCCCGCCCCTTTCTCTCCTCCCTCCAAACATTATGTACCCATCTTGCTCCCTCTTGAAATCATAGTTCCAGTCACAAAGAAGAACCACTTGAAGGATGGAACAAGCATGGCCTTATATTAAACCAAGGTAAAAATTACTGCAAAAAATGCCCCACATATAGATGTCCCCCTCACATAGCTATTCTGTCAGCTTTTTTTTAAAGACTCTATTTTGTGTTTGCAAAAATTTCTATAGCTTCTGAACCCCAAGAATCTTAATGTACACTGTTGAATTCTCTCAAAAGAGGCCAATGTAGAAAAGGAGTATGAAAGTTCTTCAGGAATTTCAGGAATTATGATCAACCTAGGTGTCCATCAACAAATAAATGAAAAATAAAATGTTGGCATACACACACATTAATTGTGTGTGTACTATACGGTTGTAAGGAAAAATGAAGCTTAAAATTTGCAAGAAAATTGGTATACTTAGAATGCATAATATTAAGCAATACTGCAAATTGAGTAAGAAAAAAAGCACTTTTTAATATATGTATATGTGTAAACAGTGTGCACGTGAAGCAAGTATATTTTAAAGAAAAGGGACAAAGAAAGGCTAAATATAAGGGAGTGAGGAAAGACTGAATGTGGGTAATGGACATGTGTTTTCATTTTGGGGATAAATAAGTGCAAAAAAGTATATTAGATATTGAAAGTGTAAAATTTAATGAGAAGTTCCACAGCTTCCGTTCCAAATGTTCATTCTAATTATATAGAAGTATATTTACCTGTATAGATTTGGGCTATGGTTAATTTTTCTTTGGGATGTTTTTATTTATTTGTAAGATTCTTATAATAAACTTTATTTTTTTAATGGGCTGACATGAAAAGGGAATTTAAACACTCTTCTGAAATTTCAAGAAGTCAGATCTGCAAGGGATGAATAGCATCATTGCCACCAAACCCATCACACAGATATTGCCCATTCCACACAAGTGTCACCCAATGGGCCCAAATTAATATGGAAATAGTTCATTCAATTTTACACCAATACCTTCAGAAGCACAAAAAAAAAAAAAAATGGAAGTTGCGCAGAGCAGACATGGCAAGGAAGCAACTATTCTTGATAAATGAAAACAGACAGGAGAGAATGAAGAGGGAAGTTAAAAGCAGAGCTAAAGCTTAGAAAAGTTAGGGGCTCTAGTGGAAAGAAGGGAGGCATTGCATGTCTTGTTAAATTAACAGAGAATGTGACCCATAAAACTGAAGGCAGAGAGGGGAAACTGTGCAGTGAGCAGAAGGACAATTTATGGTGCTTCCCAAAAACAGAGACAGAGAACCCTCACTGCTTTTTACATGTCAATTCTTTGTATTTCTGACTTTGTCCTTTCTGCAAGCTAGAAAAACAAGGAATCTTGAACGTGGCTTTTAAGTATACAAGAATGTAGTCTTTCTGGAAAAGCCACAGGAAAAGGCAGTAGTGTGCCTAATATTTATGTAAATTTTAATCATATAAAATGGGACTCCAGAAATAACGACGAGAATGACCAATCCGTTGAATTGCAAATACTTTTGATTGGCAGGTAACAGGGATGATTAACTGCCCTTTTATAGCTCTTTCATAAATATAGGTGCAACATTTAGATCAGTTTTGATGGAAAGAAAAAAACATGAAACTTAAAAGATTGTGAACTTATGGGTGTCTATGAGAAACATGAGCTTAATGGGCAACACGTAGTATGTGGAATACTCATTTATTCTGAGCCCTAAATGTGCTGATATGATAAGGATACATGAATGACGTTGACCTCTTAAATATAAGCTTTACTTTTAAAAATTCTTTTGTGGCATCAAGAAATTAGAGAAAGGTATGTGAAAGTAGAAAATGTTCCTCTTCCATGCATTGACCTGTGAAAAAATATGACTTTTTGAAATAATAAATTGAATGTTGTACTAGGATGTACAAGACTGGAAAAGAAGTAAGCAGGGTGCATTTATTTCCCTCTTTTATTAACTTTCTATCTCATACAAATAAGTATTAACTTGAATTGTTTCTCATTCTCTGTATACATTTCTGTGCATATAGGAGGCTTGTATCTGCTCTAATAATACTCCAAATATCAATCAATATTTAAATATAGTTCCTTTGTTTTTCCCATACATGCCTAAACTAAGAATTTACTTGCATCATTATAGTGTACTTTTCAATTTTATTATGATTTTTTTTAATTTTAAAGGAGAACATTAATTTTTTTATTTTTTTATTTTTTATCATCATTATTATTATGAACAAAGAAGTCACACTTTCTAACCTTGTATATCCTTATTCAAGGTCCCTTTCCCCTCCCACCACATCAGGTCATTCTTTCTTCTCCACAAATCCCCATCCCCTCCCTGGTCAGTTCAATTCTTTACAAATGGCCTATATACCTTCTCCTACCATAACTTACATTTAGCATTTAAATTTCTGTGAGAATCACATGCATATATCCTAAACAATTCTACTTTATAATTTTCTGTTTCTTAAAAGGAGGTTCATATAGTATTTTAATAGCAGAACAGAGACTAGTAGATTCTAGTGTCCCCAGGAGTTTTGAGTTGTGTTCTGGTTTGTGCCTGCCCCAGTCATCTTAGTTCCTACCACTGAGAGTAACTGAAAATTGATAAGTAGAAAGGCACTCAAGTATGTATACTAACAATTAACCCATCCTATTTGATTCTAAAATAGACATGTTTGTTTGTAGAAATAAATATGATCTAATGTAAATTCATTAAAATATTTTATTAATTAAATTTGTTCTTTGACAATTTCATATATATGCATATATACATACATATGTAATAAATGTATAGATATACATATATATGTAATTCATTCTAATTACTCTTTCCTCTACCTTGTCTTATGTCTCACCCATTCTCTTTACCATTACCAGACTCTCATCCAAATTTATAGCTTTTGGTTTTATGATTAACTTGTTTAATCAGAGCCAACTATGTGACCATTGAATTGGAACTACCATTGGAACACAGTTAGGTCATCAGTATGTACACAACTGAAGGCAATGATCTCACTCTCCCTGAATCTATCAAAAGCAAATAGTCCAGCAGTTGTGGACAGAAACCCCTGAGCTCTTTCACTATCCATGACTGACTGTTGACAGGCCCATTTTTTTTAAAGATTTATTTATTATGTATACAGTGTACAGAAGAAGGTACCAGATGTTATCATAGATGGTTGTGAGCCACCATGTGGTTGCTGGGAATTGAACTCAGGACCTCCAGAAGAACAGTCAGTGCTCTTAATCTCTGAACCATCTCTCCAGCACGACATGCCCATTCTTGTGCTACCCCAAGTCTTCTGTAAGTTTGAATTTCAAATGGCTGTGCCTTGCAGGAGACGTTACATTTCTCAGTCTTCCCTATCTTCTAACTTTTACATCCATCCTTCCACCTTTTCTTAGGAAATGTCCTCTAATCTTTAGAAGGATTGATATAAATGTCTTGTTTAGGAAAGAGCACTGATCTGTTCATTCTTTGTATCCTGTGGAGGCATGAATCTCTGTGTTCACAATTACTCATTGAAAAAAGTATGTTTTAAATGGTAGATTTATTACTAATGTAATGTTCTTGTTTCAAATGCAAAAGGGTCATGAAAATGTTGAAGACTCAGATGATTCAAGTATCAGAATTTCATAGCTGGTTAAATGAATGACTTTTTCATATACAGGAAACACAGAGTTCCTCTCTGTAACTCCTCTTATACATCCTGAACAGTCAAAGTAGATTTACACTTAAGAAGGCCACATAAATTCCCCTGGGAAGCACAGTCCTGCTCAATTCCATTTTGCCAGAAGGCTTGACAGCCAGCTATACAGTACCCAGCACATTTTGACTTCCCTTTCATGACTCAGGAATTGAAAGGCATGACCAGGAATGGGAGATGTCTTTTTTAGTCATTGCAAACAAGGACAGTTAAATTTGGTTTCATTTAAAGTTAATTGCACATTTTGACTGATTTTGGTTTTGGCAAAATCCAAAGCATATTTTGAAAATCGCTTTTCCCATTAAATGCTAAAACCCTTTATTTTTAAAAGGAAATGTAATCCATATGTTTAGAATTTGTTTACATTAAAATTATAAAATGTATGTATTTTTTATTCATGTCCCAGAAGCTTTCTGCACCATTTTGTACATCTCTTTTTAAAAAAAATTCAAAAAGTGATACATTGCCAAAAACTAATGGGAACAATTCCATAACCATTAGAAATATCAATTTATGATTCTTTATGTTCTGACTCAGTGAAATTTATCTTTGGATTTTAGTCATCTTGTGGAGAAACTGATGATCTTTTTTAAATATATAAATAAATACCCATACTTGTAATAAATCCGTTCTTGACATGGAGAAAGGTTTTCTTTAATTGTCATTTATCAAACTTTTTGACCAACATCAATTTTGAAAAATAATAATTCAGGAAATGAACTAGCAAACTAGAATCTGAGAATTTCAGAAGTGCTGCTTACTTAAAAAATATCTTGAATCAACAAGTTCCACTTTTGTAGTTTTCACACAGTCAGAAATCTCCCATGAGGGCCAGGAGTTAACACTCAGCTGTTAAAAATGAGCAATGCTCTTTCAAAAGACTCTTGGTTCTCAGAACCCACAGAGAGGTTCACAGCTGTCTATAGCTCCAGCTCCCATTCTGAACTCCAAGGACACTTGCACTCATGTGTACAAACTCACATACAAATACAGACAAACATATATAATTACAAAATAAAGTAGGTTTTTAAAAAAATCTCCCACCCGAAAATAAAGATAAGAGAGGACACAAGACAGCCCAGGTATTCCATTAAAATGAGGGTGATAATTGCCTAAATATTATGAAATTATCTTTGCTTTTGAATAATAAATAGGTCAACTTCTTCTGGGAAGAACTACATAGTAAATATTTTAGACCTTGCAAGCCATATGGTTTCCATTACAACAATTCAGTTTTATTATTGGAATGCGGAAGTTGACATAGACAATACATGAATGAACAGTTTGGGTTGGGTACCAATAAAACTTTATCAATGCTATAAGAGCTACTTTAACAGAGTATGTGATGTATAGAATATTATATATAGGTTCAGAACTACATTAACAAATTACATTATATATACTCATGTTTAATATGTACCCGAAACTGGCTTTTGTTGTTGTTCTTGTTTTGTTTTATTTTGTTTCAGACAGGGATTCCCTATGTAGACTTGGCTGTCCTGGAACTCACTATGCTTACCACTCTGACCTCAAACTCAGAGAGATTCACCTGCTCCTGTCTGGGACTGAGGGTGTGAGCCACCATACCTGAATTATATACCTGAGATTGTTTCTGAAGAAGTTGATTTAGATGCTGAAAGACAGAATCAACTTTGCATTTCTTCTTCTCTTTAAATTTCTCAGAGTTATGTTGAGACTTAAGGAAATAACTTGTGAAGAGATAAAACTTTGTCCCGTGCACTCCCAATCAGGCAGAAAAGTAACTAGGGAGGTTTAAGCTTCCTGAAGATGGCATATCATATATTTTAAGTGGCATAAGTTACATAATCTTCATGATCTCAAATAATATTAAAGTTTATGAGCAAAGCTATCTTGACTAGGCTAAGCTATGGTGTTTGAAAGCATGAGTTTTGTGTCTCTTCTCTTTTTTATGCTTGTTATATGCCTTTTCATACACTATGGTGATTTGTGGTCAATGGCTGCATACTTGAACCTTGGATCACAGTCTTATGGTTATATCACGCAGTAGTAGCTGACAGCATTAGCTGTGGAGTCAGACTATGATTAATCAAATATCCAAGCTGAAACTTACTAGTCATAATCTTGGGAATATATACATGTAAATGCAGCTCTTTTTTTCTTATAGTATATAATTCTCAGTATTTGTTGGGGCACATATCTGAATAATTCAGATTTAAAATTTTTTCCTGGGGGCTGGAGAGATGGCTCAGTAGTTATGAACAATGGCTGTTCTCCTAGAGGACCTTAGCAGCTACATTTCAATTCACACAGTTCGTAACTCTTGTCCCAGGAGACTCAATGCACTCTTCTAGTCTGTGGGCAACAGGCACACTAGTAAGTGTTTTGTAAATATACATTCAGGCAGAGCATAAAACAGAAAATAAAAATAAAGTTTAAAAAATATTACATTTTCAATCTCTACTTTAAGGAGTTGTTTCTATGTATTTAGTATCTGGTGAATTAGAATAAAACTAATGACTTGCTTATTCTATTTTCTACAGTTTAATACAATGCATTTCATTATTGATAATTTTTATCTATTCGGGATTCTGTTGCTACTGCATATTGATGTCATTGATCATTACTAAAAGTTTTCCAATTTCTATTTGTTCAAAATGACTCCTTCACAGGTCTTTTTCTCTTTGGCAATATGACTCAATTAAACAAATACTAAATGTATCACTTTCTTCTTTCTCACACGTTCATTTTTCATTCCTAGGCTTTCTATGTTTCATTTTGAACAGTTTCTGTGAGCTCACTTGCAATCTTCTGTTAATCTTACTATAACAACTATGTATTATGGCTTTTGAGTGTATAAGTCAGTTAGTGGCTCTGCTGACATTGTCTGGATTTGCTTATGCATCTGCAGAGAGCTTCCTGTACAGTAGATCTAGAACAGATTGAACTGGGTTGACTATTACATGTTGCTCCTCCTCTACATCTCTCCAGCAGGCCAGCTCCGGCATTTTGCCATGATGGAGGCAGGAGCACACGAGCAAACAACAGAACAAGTAGAAATACACATGCAAGCTGTTCTCAGTGGATGCTATCCTTTGAAGTAAGCTGTTTGGAAAAGATGCTAATATCAAGCTCTTTCCTTTTTTAAGTCATTTTTGAATGTCATGCTTATGTGATTCTTTTTTGTTTAAAAATTTTCACATGCCTACCACTGTTTCCCCTCCCTTCCCTCTTCCCATTCCTTCCTCAGCTTCCTCCCACCTCATCCCCCATCCACTCCTCAGAGAGGATAAAGAGTCGCAGAGTAAGTCAATGCAGTGTGGTATATTCAGATGAAGTAGGAACAAGCCCCTCCTCCCAGTATCAAGGCTGAGTTATGTGTTCTTCTGTAGGGAATGGGCTCCAAGAAGCCAGTTCATGGACCAGAAATAAATTCTTGTCCCACTGCCAGAGACCTCACAAACTACATTACACTGTCATCCACATTCAAAGGGCCTAGACTGGATTCATGCAGGTTCCCCAGCTGTCATTTCAGAGTCAGTGAACTCCTAATAGCTCAGGTCAGAGATCTGTTTGGGTTTCCTCATCATGGTCTTGACTTCTTTGCTCATATAATCCCTCCTCCCTCTCTGCAGTTGGACAAGGAACTGAACCCAATGCTAATCAATGTATCTTTGCATCTGTTTCCATCAGTTACTAGATGAAGGTTCTGTAATGACAATTAGGGTGGTCATCCATTTGATTATAGAACAAAGCCAATTTAGGCATTCTTTTCATTATTGTTAATATGAAGCATTTTCTATGCATTACTTGTGTTTTTTGCTTTTCTGAAGTAGCATGCTAATTTCTTACTCTTTTCTCCTGATCATTATACCAGGTACTGAGCCAAGAAAGTACAGTGGGAAGAGATCTCATGCCTAAAGGAAAAGGTTACTTTCTCTATTATTTATGTTCAAAAATAATTTTTAATAATTATGAGGAAAATGAGCCTATTTCAAAATGTTTTTCTTTAATGTGTTCACTTCAGTTCACTGCCCAGGTGAGCGACCAAAATCACACCAATAAGCATTTTTAATACCAAATTAAGACAGTGTCCATAGGGCCAAATAACAAGTGATCAGTGAGTTCAAAAATGCACTAATGTCTCCTGCTGTTTATAAGTGGCAAAGTGGATTGTTACTCAGTTTCGTAAATTATCTTAATGAAGAGTGGTGAAAACTTCATTAAAATTCTTATATCCTATTCCAGTTGTTCACTTAGACATTAGAACAGGGGTCAAGAAATGAGGACATACTAAAGAGCCACAAAATGACAGTCAATCAGAATGGAAGGTATCTTGCTTAAAGGAGACTGAAGTTTTTACAAATATTTCAATGATGATCTTCTCCTTTGTTTCCTGTGATGGGTAATTTACTCTCTAAAGAAACCTGCATCTTGTTATAGGTGAGCTACTATTCAGTTTTGATCTGAGCATGATCTTATTTAAATAGCTGAGGGAAAATCCCTAGGATGTAGTTAATACACAGAAAAATAAATTTTATTATCCATAAAAAGTTGGTAGAAAGCAAAGCATTTGAGTTTGGCATGTGATTTTCACTTTCACATTTGTCTTTTAAATCTTTCTGGGAACAAATAATTCCACATTGTGTGATGTTGGGCTATTACAAAGAGAGTTTAAGAGGGTTAAAAGCAGATGGAGATGAATTTATAGCATGTTGACCATGCTTGTTCCTCATAGTTGAACTGATAGTATATGTATTGCCTTCATTTATGGATTCTAAAGGTTATTAGATGGGCAAATCTAATTGCAGAATCACTCTGTGTCCTTTCTCTATTAGGCCTTCTTGACAAAATAAGAGGTTTACCTACTGAAGGGAAGGCAAGAGTTTTAATGGTCCTCAATATTTCAAATTGGGACACATGACTAAGTCTGTGCTAATAGAATGTAATATATCATAAAAACTAGTTTTCTTCCCCTCGTTAAAAAGATTACAAAACACTTTATCTTCTCTTCTTTGATGAAAATATATAAAATAATACTCAAGGCTATATGTATCCATCCATCTTTGTTCCATAACAAACCACCTAAAACTAAGTGGACAAAATAAAACAACTATTGTATTTGCTTTTGATACTATTTCAATATTTTCAAAGAGTCTCAGATGGTCGGTTCTGCTGTAAAGCATGTTTGATGGTTTATAGAAGATGATTCATGTAGCTGTGTTCATTGGAATTAAAGTGAGAATCACATTGTAGTAATTCATCTCTACTCCATGTGATCTCACCATTCAGAAAACTAGACAGGACTTTTTCATATGGCAAAAAAGATTCCATCACAAAAGTCATAATTAAAGATTCTGGGAAAATTTTGTGTTGGGGCAGGGCTGGGCAATTACAAACACATTATTTACTGGGAGATTATTACTACAGCAAACTAAGACTGAAATATGATAAACAGGGTCATAGTTGAACTAATTGAAATACCTGAAAATATAATTATCTTTATCATTCATTGTTGCAGTAATTGAAAAATTATCATGTTACTACCATTTCAAGGTTTAGTTGTTAACACAATATAGTATACTGTTATAATAACAAGTATGAGAAGAATGATCTTATTCAGAAGTATGAAAAGCACTATTATTGTATTCATAATAAAATCTTAATATAAAGCCCTAAGTTGTTTTCCTTAGACTCTTAATACTCTTCAATTTGATAATATTTATATTAGTATAGAATGTATATGGTTGCTCCACATACACTAAATTATTTAATATTTGATTTAATATTTGATGTAGAACTAGATGCTTTTTAGATACTGAAAATTTAAGCTAAGTATCAAATGATGCACAGAGACCATCAATGTAAAATATATCCTTTATTTTAGGGACTCTATTTTAGAGACTCTGTTCTGCATTGATCACACAGTACACTTGAAGCTGTCCAGTCATCATGAGACATTAACATAATCCTGTGAACTAGCATTTGTTGGTGAAGAAACAGGTATGAACTTTGGATCTCTTTTGGAACAAATGAAATAGGAATCTTGGTGATAACACAGATTTCAAGAGTTTTTGTATTATTGAGAGCCTTTTTCCCCCTCTCAGGGACAACACTTCCAAGGCTAAAACTACCAAAGGTGAAGTTGTGGAATTTCACCAAATGGAAGTACCAAGTCACATTATTTGGTGAAGATACGTTAGACATGGAAAGCCCATAAGAGAAAGAAGCCTTCTTCAAAATCATTCTTACAGCTTACAAAGGCTTTAAAGGCCCTGCTTTAAGTAGTTATGGAAATTTGTTCCAAGCTGGAGGAGCCAGGACCAGATCAGGAGCACAGACTCTACGCAGGGATGTAGAGCTGACTGGCTAGAATTTCACCTTGAAGCTGTGATGGCTTTTGACAGAGAAAACTTGGAAGCTAATTTTTGGCACAGGTACTCTATCAGCTATCAGAGTAAGGTCCAAATGGAGTACAGCAGAAGTATAGCCCATGGGTCAAAACTACAAGATATGTGGTTTTATATTTTTTTAAATTAAGATAACATTCATATAACCTTTATTGAACCAGTCAAAATTGACAATTTGTTGAAACTTAAATTCATAAGTTTGGGCAACTTTAACTCAAAACAATTTTAATTTTCTAATGGATATCTTGTACCTATAAAGTCATTATGGTCCCTATGCTCTTTTCTATTCCCTGGCAATCACTTATATTTCTATACCTACAGGTTGACATACCCAAAACATTTCATATTAATAGAATAATTCAACATGAAAACATTGATATCTGGCTCCTGCGATTGAACATAAAGATTTTGAGCTTCATCTACTTTGTTTCTTTTATGAATAATACCTCTCCTACTGAGGAGACAGAATACAATTCATTTATTTATCATTCCATGAACTATATTGTTTTTAATACTAATACTACTGTGTGTATACAAAAATATAGTTTAATACCTACTTTCATTTGTTTGTGGTATACTCATAGAATCAAAATAGCTGCGTCCTTTTGAATGTAAATTTTACTGGACCATAACCACACCTATAGTTTTTATTTTATGTGTTTTTCCAGTTATAAAAGTAGACATCAGTAGTTATAGAAGGGACCATATAGACACACAGACAAAATTAATTACTATCAGTCCAGCTCAGTACAAGAAAATCCTGCTAACACTTGGGAAACATGAAACTCCACCCCCATCTTTCTGACCTTAATGTGATTTGAGTTACTTCTTCTTTCCTCTTTTAAGTGATGAAAGAAACTAGAGGATTTTTTTCCATCCACCCATAATGACTAGCATTATGTCAAGTTCTAAGTTAAAATGAGAAAAGAATGGTAGTGAAAATCTCTCCTATTCTTTTGTATCTCCCTTTCTCTCTCACCCCACCTTTCTTTTCTTCTATTTGAAACTTTCAGATTTTCTCTCAGGAAACAAAGACATAAGGTGAGGGAAGTGCTCTGTTTATTTATGAGTTCGGGACAAGGGTTTTAGCAAAACTCAAGATTCACTTTGCTTTAAGTCAGGGAAGTGTCTGCTCACCTAGATTCCATGACAGATGGAAACCTTTGGCTTCCATGTGTAACTTCCAACTACATCTGAGTGTTCAGGTAAATCACCTGGATCCTATAACAAAAGTAGATTTTGGTTCAGCGAAGTCCAGAGTGGGGCTGGCAGCAATCTTTTAAAAATATTTATGTTTATTTTATATGAATTAGTGTTTTGCCTGCATGTATAACTGTGTAAGGGTATCAGATCTTGGAATTGCAGACACTTGTTAGCTGCCATGTGGGTGCTGGGAATTGAACTGAGGTCCTCCGGAAAAAGAGTCAGTGCTCTTAACCACTGAGCCATCTTTCCAGCCCCGTCAGCATTCTTAAGGGAAGCCAATACAGCAAAGCAAGTGCTACTCTGAATTTATACAGGGAAGCCTTTCTTCTGAACAAGCTTGCTCTTGGAAGTCCCTCAGAACTGGGGAGGTAAGGAGGAAGAAAGAAAAATAAATCTTGATACCTGGGTCCTATCCCCAACGATCCTGTACTCTACCCCTGATAAATTTAGTCTGGAGTGAATGTGAAGTTTGAGGGGCACTATGATAATGTCGAGGAGGTAAGCTTTGGAGTTGTATCAGCAGTAGCTGTTTAAAAAGTAGTTTGTTGATAAATATTTATGAGGAAAATATTAGTTCAAAACTCAAACTGGCTTTCTACCTATCTAGTGGCTTATATCACCTATTCTATGTTATACAACTAATTTGAGCTATCTGGAGAGTCTATGTAACTCAAAGCTGGATACATATCATTTCCTCCATTCCAGCAAATTATGCCTGGCCAAGCTGTTGTTACCAGCTTCCTGCCTCTTGCTGTATCAACAGGATCAGGCCACTGGGACCTCATTTTTATTGAGAGCAGAATGTGCATATTGATGCAACACTTTATTTTTTAAACTTGTCTCTTCCCATTTTCACATTACACACTTACTATATTCAGATGACTCAACATTAGGCCAAGTCTACATGTTTGAAAACTTCCAGATGAATCTTTAGCTTGTTCTTCCTTCAAATTAGTGTAAAGATGTCTATGTTCACATTCACACTTTTTATTGTATACTTCAAATGTGTTCTGATAAACCTACATGTTCCATTCTTAATTTTGATATCTTTAGATTAGAAGACATGTGAATATTTCTTACCAAAAGTAAAATTCTTGTCTATGTGCCAGGCACTCTCTGTAGGATGGATGTGTCTGCAGGAGGTAGTTTTCTAAACTAATGCCTCCAGAGCCTTGCATGACATTCTCTCGGAGGTTAAATTATTATCATATGACTCTCTCCTTCATCACTTGACCACCCTATCAACAACACTCTTCATTAAAGCCTGTTTTCTCAAGTAATTGGTCATGTTCATAGCTTATAGCACTTTTTAAAAAGTAATTGCAATGTAAGAGCACATCCATTTCAGAATGTGCAACATGACCTGCCCAAACACTAGTAGTCACTGCTTTATAATAGGTCCTTGTACCAGAATCACTAACATTACCTAGAACCCTATGGGAAATGAAAATATTTGGACCCTCATCAGGGAACAACAGATTCAGACTCCTATCAAAGGATGTGGAATTTATGCTCTTTCTAGTGTTTCTGATGGAAACACATGGCTAAGAAGAGCTCACTATTAAATGGGGTGTCCTAGGACCTCCTATGATCCAGCTATCATCAGAAATACTACACTAGCTAGAAAATATGGCGCCACAGAAATGGCTTTGCTCAGTATGCCTGCTGGCATGCCAGGAAACTTATATTAGGTGGCAGGTAGAGTCCTGATGTACTCTAAGCATCATCTAGACTAAAGTTGGAGATGAAATAAATACTGAGCATACATTTCTCTTGGTGGAAGTCAAATGCTGTCATAGGGCTTACAGTTCTTAAAATATAGCCTCAAAACTGAGACCAATCAATTCCTATTTTTGTAACTAACCCATTGACCCATCAATAACACATAGATAACTCCAATAGGTAGAAAAAACAATTCCTATAGAGGTAATAGGGTTGTGAATACAGAAGGGAGTATATTTGATGAACAAGAATCTAATGTAATCACTGAAATATTAGGTAAACATACTCAATACAGGCCCTAATAGCTAGTAAATGAAAATAGATTCATTTAGACCAATAATGGGTATGAAATTAGAACTGCATGATATTAAGAGCATACCATTCAGACTATAGTTATTTTTTGTCATTCTTTCCATTTTTACCTTAAAAATTCCATCCACACATCCTTTCTGGTTCTACTTCTAAGGAGCATATACAGTATGAATTTCTTTATAAAATATTCAAGTGAAATACCTGCTACAGCAATTTTTCCATGCTCATTTCCACTGACTAAATATTTTTTCCTCTCTTAAATGTGGTTTTTAAAAGAAAACTTTCAAATTCTCATCATTGGTTCTCTAACCACCCTCAACTAGCAAGAACCTAAAAAA
>PVIH01016761.1:0-44440 GCA_004025045.1 Sigmodon hispidus
GGGCATTTCCTTCTTCAGGTTAGGAAAGTTTTCTTCAATGATTTTATTGAAAACATTATCTGTGCCTTTGAGCTGGTATTCTTCTCCTTCTTCTATTCCTATTATTCTCAAATTAGGTCTTTTCATGGTGTCCCAGATTTCCTGAACATTTTGAGTTATGGCTTTTTTAGTTTTACTATTTTCTTTGACTGATATATCTGTTTGAGCTACTGAATCTTCCACTTCAGAGATTCTATGTTCCATCTCTTGAACTCTGTTTGTTATGCTTGTATTTGTGGTTCCAGCTTTTTCCTTCTGGTTTTCTCTTTCCATCTTTGCCTCATTTTGTGCCTTTTTTATTGCTTCTATTTCAGCTTTTAGTTCCTGGCATGTTTCTTTCATAGCTTTGTTCATCTCTTCCAATTTTTTGTTTGTATTTTCTTTAAGGCTTTTTTTCATATCTTCTTTTAGAGCTTCAATGATCATCAAAAAGGAATTTTTGGTGTTGCTTCCTTCTGTTTCCTCTTCATTGCTCAGTTCAGGTCTTGTATTTGTAAGATCGCCACTCTCTTCTGGAGTTACCATGTTGTCCTTTGTATTATTATGTAATTCTTGCACTGACGTTTGCCCATGGCTTCAGTGGTTCACGATTAGATGGGTCCTGGTCCTTTTGGGAACTTGGGTTTGTGTGTCTCCTGTCACCTCTTGGTCAGGGTTTGATTCTGTCTTTCAGAGACCCCTGCAGTTGTTGGTTCGCTCAGTTCGAGGTCTCAGTGGGGAGCCCTACAGATTCCCTCAGCAGGAGCTGTGGGTGTGACCAGGGGCACAGTTCAGCTGCCCATGCTCCAGAGTGGGCTGGGATTCCCCAGTGAGCACCCGGTCTCGGGAGAGGAACGGAAAGCAATGGGAGCTCAACTCTCCCTCCCTGGCCAGGATACAGGCGCTGAGGCCTGCCGATCCCTCCTCACCTCTGGTCAGGGTCCAAATCTGCCCCTCAGAGACCCCTGCAGTTGGTTCGCTCAGTTTGCTCAGTTCGAGGTCGCAGTGGGGAGCCCTGCAGATTCCCTCAGCAGGAGCTGTGGGTGTGGCCAGGGGCACAGTTCAGCTGCCCCTGCTCCAGAGTGCCAGCAATAGTCTTTTATAAGGTAAAATCAAGATTAAATCCAAACACATACATGCAGACAGACATGGAAAAAAAAAAAGAAATTACATGGTGACAAGTGATGAACTGAAGGGAGCATCTTTAAAGTACAAAGTAGGTGCTACTAGAGAGAGGGAAACATGTTTATGGGCATTTTAATTTATATAGAATATTTCAGTAAAATTGTAGCATCTTGAATATCATACTGGAAGTTGTATCAAATGTGTTACATTTTACATTCTTCAAAAATTGGCTTTTATTTATTTTGAAGAATAGTCAATGGTACTGATAGTACTGAGTTTAGGGCTCTATTTTAGTTATGGCTATTCTTACTGTGAAGAGACAACATAACCCCAAAAGCTCATTTAATTGGGGTAGCTTCCTTACAGTTTCAGAGGTTCAGTCAGTTACCATCATGACAGTGTGCAGGCAGATGTGGTGCTGGAGCAGTTGAGAGTTCTACATTTTATAGGCAAGGGGAAGCTGACTGAATTCCTTTGAGAAGTCACACTTTGAGAAACTCGAACAAATATATATATATATATTTTGATTCTGCATAAAAGAGGTCAAATGTCCAATTTTATAGTGTATCAAAGGGCATTATAGGCGGTTTTGTTATCTCTTATGCCAGAAAGTTTTTTTTTTTTGTCAATTTAGCATTTTAGGTTAATATGAGCACTGAATATAGAACAGCTTTTTTTTTGTAGCTGTTTTGAGCTGACACTGGGACACTGTTGTCAGGTCCGATAAGGCTGAAGGGCTAGCAGAAGGCTGGACAATGGGGCATTTGTCAGAAGCATGTAGTTATCTGACACAGCCCTGGAGACAAGAAACAAATCATGTTGGCTGTAGTGGTGTACATCAGTCTTTAGAAGGTCTCTAGATTTTGGAGAAGGCTGTCTATTCTAACTAAGTGGAAATCTGTTGAGACAAGTTAAAACTAGGAACAGAAGTTAAATTTTATGTACTTATTTGTAACTTTTATGTCCATATTTTAGTAATTGGGAAGAGCTGGAGTACCAAACACATGAGAGAAAAATATTATCTTCAGGAGTAGACAGGTGAGAAAAATTTAGGCTGTACATACCTGGAATCTTTTTGTTCTCTATAAAGTAGATCTAAATTTTATAATTTTTGATTTTCAAAGCTGTTATAAATTTTTATAAAGGACATAAAGGTTTTAGATATATTATTATTATTAATTTGTCAATAAACCTAGTAGCTTTAGAATAAGTAAGAAAATAAGGTAGAAAGCTGTCTAAAGTCTTATGAAAGAATCTGGTTGTCTGATGTTGACGAGCTAGTTATAGCTAGTCTAGCCATTAATACATATAAAGATCTGAGAAGGATACATCATATCTGAGTGTAGACTAAGCAGGTATTTTATCTATTAAAAATGACGGATACCAGTCTATACTCAGGAGGCTATATTGCAGTCTCTATATTGTTGGAGGCAGAAGTATCTGAACAGCATCAATCTTTGGCTGTCATGCCCATAAGGTTGAATTTTTTAAATTTTTTGATAGAGGAGCATAGAGAAGACTGACCTTATTTTGTATAAGCAAAAGGATGCAATCAATTTTTAACTATATCTTATAGCTAGTCTGGGCCAGGTCTTGGCAGCAGGCATTGCATTAAGGACATCATGTCCAGGTCAGCACCACCATAATCTAGGTGGGAATATTTTGGTGCCTTAATTCTTTTCGGAGAACTTGGATCACTGTTAGGATCTGGGAGTTTATGTCCAATGTAAAAAGTTTTTAATAAACATTTTAAATGACATATTTTTCAGATCTCTAAAGTATAAGATGTGTCTAGGTATATCTGAATAGAAAACCTTTGTTTTTAGTTATTTATTTTAAACTCAACTCTATAAACATATATAAGGGATTATGAAAGGCTTATCTTAGTAATTAATTACATTTGTACTTAGCATGGATATAATAAAAGAACTGATTATTTATAAGAATGTATTTTTTTGTGAACAGCTTCTAATATGTTATTAAATACATTAAACAGCTTTATAAGATTAGGACTTTAAAATTTACTTTTTGTAGATTTACCCTAAAAATAATGATATTAAATTAAAACTTCTTCTAGTATTAAAAACAAAACTTTTATAAGACTCAGTTTGTCTAAATAGCTTAAGAAAGTTAGTTAAGGCAAGGAGTCTAAACATATATTTTTAAGCCTGAATAAACCTTGAGTAGAAAGTTTTAAGCCATTTTTTAAACTTTTTTAATGTTTTAAATTTTAATATAGTTTTCTATGTGGTAGTGACTCTTTTATTATAAATTTTTTACTGATATTTTATGACTGTAGTTTTGTCATTGTTATGAATTTCAATGCAAACATTTAACATACGGGTGGTCTTAGGCTATTTTTGTAAAAACATTTTAACCCCCTAAGGATGGAAACTTGTGGGCTCTGAAGCTATTTTAAGTCATTTATATCTTAAAACTATTATCACCTATTTGGCCTTTAAATTATAAAGTTTAGCTCTTAGAGCAAGGTATAACTTGAGTATTTTAGTAAACAAGTATTGTTTTTAAAACAAAATATTTGGATTTTGTTGCTTTTTTTAGTCTAGAAGGAGATACAGTGAATAGAGAACTCAATAGGCCTAACAAATGCAACTTTTAATTTAAACATGTATTTTATATAATAGTTTTATTTACATTTATACACAGCTAAATGTAAGTTACATATAGAGAGTTAAAGTTAGCTTATATTTATTGAGAGTTGTATTTAAGTCATATATATGTTTATATAACTATATATAAAAACATTTTGCACTGAAAAATCAGCTATTATTAAAATGAAAAAAATTAGCCAGAATTAACTTACTATGAACAAATTTTTTAACTTATTTTATAGAGTATTTTTTAAATTTAGGTGTGAGATACTATAGCAAATATAGTTTATATTGTCTTTTGGTTTTTTTATAGCATTTTATATATCTTTAGTCTTTTTTATCTTTCTAGACATTTTTATTTTCACATTTTTTTATTATTTTAGTCTTTGTAAATTTATTTGGACAACATAAAACAAGTCTTTTTGTGTTTTTTCTCTGTAGTCTAGAAGATATTGTATGACTATAATGTTTTAAGTAGTAACAGAAACTTGCATATATTGCAACAATAAATAAGAACAGACACATGCATATTGTCATAACAAGAAAAACTTTTATTAACAAAGCATCAGAAACTAGCAGTAGATTTTTTTCATCTTGACTAATAATAATTTGTAAAGAACTCTTCTAAATGATGACAGATGTTTATAATCTATTGGACCTGAACGATCAAAGCAGCCCAGGCTATAGCATTATAGCACAGCCAGCATAACTTACCAACCATAGGCAATGACTCTCTGCCCTCAGAGCCAAACCACAATCATGTTGGGCAGGCAGTGCCAGGTTAGATCATGGGAACCTCATCCACCAGCATGGATGGGGACAGCATGAAGCATGGGGACAAAAAGCAAAAAGTGGTTATTATTCCTAATAACAACAGCTGCAAGATAGGTGGCTGACTAAAGATGGTGAAAGCATTTGAGATCTACCTTTTCTAACTCTAGCAACATGGCAATTAGTTATATGGCTGACTAAAATAGTGGCAATCTTCAATGAAATCATCATATGGTTCTCTTAAATTTACACATAAGTTTTTATTTATAAAATATTAATATTATTAGTTTTAATTTTGTTATATTAATAAAATTTAACTATTTATAATAAAATAAATTCATAAATTTTAAGGTATAAAATGTTTATATAGACTTATTTGTGGGGGCTGTTCTGTTCTTTTTTCTTTGTCATTGTGTCAGGGGCTCAGACTGACACAGCAACATAGATGCATCATTTAAATAAGCATGCCTAGTGAAGAAAGAGCCATAATCTAGAAGCAGCATTTTAATAAACAACAGCATAAAACAATTTTAATGTTATCTATATATTTAAAAAAGGACACTTTACCTCTTGCTAACTCAAATCTAGTGACTAGAACACAGAGACAAATATTGATCTCTGACCATAAATGCAGTCACAGCAGCTTTGGATGGTGACTGGCTGCTGTTGGCAGCAGAGATAACAAGAAATAATATAAACCAGTTTGTTTCAGCTCTAAGCTTGTAACAAAACTTAGGAACACATCAGAAAACACAGAGGGAACTTTCTAACAAAACCAGCAAACATAACTTTCTCAGAAATAGGCAAAACTTTTCAAAAGACAAACAAAACTTTCTAACCAGAATCAGAGTCAGATGGGTGGTAGATATATCACTACATTGTCACAACAAACCCTCATTAGGTCAGTGTGCTTGCTGCCCAGCCAACATTTTCTTTAGCACCCTAAGGGCAAAATAGCCCCACTGACCATTGCCTGTGCTCCAGACCAGAGAGCAAGGGAGCAAGGAAGGAAGAAGGCAACCCACATTTCTTACGTGTCTCAGTGGCATTTGCTGAAAAATGAAAATTGAAAAATGAAACACCAGATAATTATGACATAGACAGTTCCATCTAACAGATGACATTTCTAGCAGGAGCAATCTGAGAGTCTTTTACTCAACCAAATGAATCCTGAGTCCCTTCCACTGGCCATCTGACCCCAAAGGCTGATCATGTACAGTTATTATCTAGAGTCATAACACACATATAAAAACCCAGGCATAAAACACACATACTGTAGTTAGGGCATTCATACATTCACACATTTATCTAAGTGGAATATTTACACCAGAAGGCAAAGAAAACTTTTCCCAGGGAAAAATTGTAAGTTTAAAGATTCAAGAATAAGAGTCTACAATCTTCATGAGTCAGGAAAAGAACAAACAAAATTATAACACACAAGACAACAAAACAGCTCACCTGGAGCATGGAGACCAAACCAAAAGTGAGATGCTGGCTTCCAAATCAAATATGAATTAACCAAAAGGGACTTCTTTCAGTTCCCCAGTCTGTGGGTGTTTCCACGCCTGTCATTGCAGGTGCTTACAAAAAGATATCCAAAGGGACCATCTACAAATTTACAAAAGGATATTTCAAAGCCCACTTACAAAACAAAATATCAAAATACAAAAGGATATTCCCAAAAACACAAAATGAAAGAAAGCATGAAATATAAGAAAAGTAGGTACAGAAAACATAAAAATAGACACAAAACTAAGTGACTTGCTTCAGGCTCTTCAGGTGGTGGTCCTGGTAAGCTTGGGGGAATCTAAGATGAACCCCCAAATATTATGCCCAATTGAGGGGACCTCTCAAAAGACTACAACAGAGACTGAATCCCATATGTAAAAGCAAAAAGCCTTTATTTAAGCTTGGGCTTGTTCTCTGTCTTTTTGTTTGACACAGCAGTTAGAGTAAAGAGCCCCAACCCTTGGCAGAGTAAGGTTTTTATTATAGATGTTGGGTGAGGATATTTCCAGGATTTATAACCCTGATTGGCTGACATTTGTCTAGGGGTATCTTAGTGGGGCCAAGGGAAATAGGTGTGTGCTGGGCACTATCTCTTAATTGGAAGGTTTAGGATATTAGGTATTTCTCCTCAGTTTCTGGCCCCTCTCTGGGAGTTGTCTGTTTTGAGCTTTTTCTCTAACCACAGGGTGCTGCCAACAAGAGACTCTCAGGCATATTACCTGGTTGGGTTTTATTTTGCATAATATTTTTATTAATTATTTGGTGATTTTTACATCATGCACCCCATCAAACTCAGCTATCAGTCCTCTTAGTTTCATATTCACTCATTTTATTATTATGAATAAAGTCTTATTTTTTATCCATGTATCGCCTTGTTCAAACTCCCTCCCCCCCTAGATCCTCCCAGTCACTCACTTTTCTCCCCATCTCCCATCTCCTTATCTCCTTCCCAGTAAGGGCAGGAGGTCCCAAGGTCCCAAGGTAGCTTAGTTCAGCATCTACTCCAGGGAAATCTGCTTTCATCATCCCAAAATCAAAACTGGGTCAGATGTTACTCTGGAAAGAATGGGCTCCAAGGTGCTGGGCCATGGTGCTTCAGATCCCAAGCTGGTCAGTTGTTGTGGTTTGCAGCTTGGGAATGCTTTGCTTTTTGCTTAAAGACCACTAATGTGTGAGTACATCCCCTGCTTATCTTTCTGGCATTGTGATACCTCACTCAGGAGGATATTCTCCATATCCATCCATTTTCTTGCAAATTTTAGGATATCATTTTTTGTTACTGCTGAATAGTACTCCATTGTGAAGATGTACCACAGTTTGTTGATCCATTCTTCAGTTGAGGGGCATCTAGGTTGTTTCCAGGTTCTTGATATTACAAATTATGCTGCTTTGAATATAGTTGAACTAATAATGCCTTTGGGTGCAAATGTGCATCTTTAACATATATGCCCAGTAGTGGTATTGCTGGACCCTTGGGCAGACTAATTCCCAGTTTTCTGAGAAACCGTCATACTGCATTCCAGAGTGGCTGAACAAGTTTACATTCCCACCAACAATGGAGAGGTGTTCCCCTTGCTCCCCAACCTTTCCAGGATAGGCTGTCATCTATGTCTTTAATCTTAGCCATTCTGACAGGTATAAGGTGGTATCTCAAAGTTGTTTTGATTTGCATTTCTCTGATGTCTATGGATGCCAAACATTTTTTCAAGTGCCTTTTAGCCATTTGTAATTCTTCTGCTGAGAATTCCCTTTTTAGTTCTGAACTCTGATTTTTGGTTGGGTTATTCAAGGTTTTGTGCTCTGGTTTCTTGAGTTCTTTATATATTTTAGAGATCATTACTCTGTCACTTGGAGGGTTGGTGGAAACCTTTTCCCATTCTGTAGGCTGTCATTTTGTCTCATTGACTGTGTCCTTGGCTTTACAGAAGCTTCTCAGTTTCAGGAGGTCCCACTTATTGATTGTTGTTCTTAGTGTCTGTGCTACTGGTGTTATATTTATGAAGTGGTAACCTGTGCCAATTTGTTGGAGGGTATTTCCCACTTTCTTTTGTATCAGGTTCAGTGTGGCTGGGTTTATGTTGGATTTGAGCTTTGTGCAGGTTGAAAGGCTTGGATCTAATTTCATTTTTCTGCACACTACCATCCAGCTATGACAACACTGTTTTTTAGAGACACTATCTTTTTTCCATTGAATATTTTGGGCCTCTTTGTCAAAGATCAGGTGTTCATAGGTTTTTGGTTAATGTTAGGATCTTCAATTCAATTTCATTGATTGACAAGTTTGTTTTTATGCCAGTATCAGGCTGTTTTTAATACTTTAGCTCTATGGTATAACTTGATGTCTGGGATGGTGATGCCTCCTGAGGTTCTTTTGTTGAGCAAAATTGTTTTGGCAATCTTGGCTTTCCTATTATTCCAAATAAAATTTAGTATTGATCTTTCAATGTCTATAAAAAATGTGTTGGGATTTTGATGGGAAGTGCATTGAATCTTGAGATTGCTTTTGGTAGGATTGCAATTTTTACTATGTTGATCCTACCTATCTAGGGACATAAGAGATCTTTCCATTTTCTGATATCCTCTTCAATTTTTTTTTCAGTGATTTAAGATTCTTCAGAGAGAGCAAACTCCCATATACAAAAATGATCAAGCCTAATATATAAAGTGAGTGTTTGAGTAGAATCCACTCATACCTTCCAATATTTTTAAAATAAATACATGTATTATTTGTGAAATCCATTATTTTTCAATTTATAACACCACTAAATTTGTCAATGGTGTCTAAAGACACTGTGTTTTTAAAAACCAATGGCAAGAGATAAAGTCTTCATAGTCGAATAGAATTGAAATCCTTATAGACACAACTAAATTTTGTCCTCTTGTCTACTGTATCGATGAATATGAAACATACAGATATGGAAAGGAAACCATAAATATAGAAGATCAACTAATGGAGCTGTAGATATTGCTCTACTGCTAAGAATATTTGCTGCTCTGGACTCAAACTCAAACATGGAGAACAGAGCCGAAGAGATCACCTCAGCCTATAACTTCAGTCACAGAGAATCCTATCTCCTTTTTTGACTTACACAAACACTGCACACTTATGGACACATACACACAGAGAAATAAATATACACAAAATTTAAGACTAAAATAAAACAGAAAACTTGAGTATCTAAGTACCTTTATCTCTATATTATCATTCTATGTGTCTGACTGGAGGAAAGAAGAGAAAGAGAGAGAGAAAAAGAGCGAGAAACGGATTTGTTACAGGAACTGGTTCACATAGCTATGAACCCAATAAGTTCCAAAATTTGCTCTCTGCTCTATGAAAACTATGGTTATGCCCCAAGAATGGAAGATCTAGTCCAAGCAAAAGAGAAATGACAACTGTTGCTGTAAGGAAGTCAGTGTGCTCTACTTCAAACTCTCTGCTGTACTCAGAGCCCTGGGAATTACATAATACCACTGTGATGATTGTCAGCTTCATTGGGTCTAAAATCAACTAAGAGAAATGCTTCTGAATAGTTATTTACTGGAAGGGTAAACTGAAGATGAGGGTGGAGGGGAGAGTCTCCCTAAGTAGATGCCACATTCCAGAAACAGATCATTTTTTTTTTTTTGTCTACCTTTATCCATTTCTTGAGTGCACCTACCCTATTGTTACTCCTGTAACTATTCTCCTCCAGACTGGGACTGCTCTGGCTTTCATCCTAGTAGATATGATAGCTACTAGGTTCTCAGGTTTTCCAGTATCCTGGCAGCCATTGTTTGAATACTCATGTCAAGTAATTTACTATAACTCCCTTAATATATATTAATTTCCATTGCTTTTGTCCTCTAGAGAACTCCACTAATATACTCACCTACTCAGGAGAGGGTAATCTGCTTTACCCAGTTTTTTGGTACAAATTCTAATCTCATTTGATATACCCAAAGAGAATGTTTCATCTGGGCATCTTGTAGTCAGCCAAGAAGCTACATAATACCAAATTTCCAAGTTGGATCTGCAGCTTTATAGCATCAGATAGAGGTTAAGACTCAATTAGGCTCAGCCATTTGAGGGCAGGATATTCTGAAAGATAAAATGCCAAGGCCAAGATGATTCTTTTTGTGTGGTACTTATGTCCCAGTCACAGCTGAGGGGGATATGAGGAAGGCATGCTGTACTTAGATTGTGTGTTTGGAGAGGACATTTGATGGAGTTGCTAATAATCTCAATCTGCTGGCTCTGTCTGCCTTTATCCCAAGCCATCCTTCTAGAACTGCACCTTTTCATTTCTGTAGATACAACTGTGAGTATAAAACAAATAAATGAGATTTGGTACTTTGTGTTATTTCAGCTTCAATGTGAGGAATCAGGAGAGAGTTTGAAATAACAGTTTCAGTATTTCTTAGTTCAGAGGGTCTGAAGCTCAATTGCACAACATATAAAACTGGGGTGATAAATTAAATCTCATTTGAAACCTCCTAACGTATTATTTATGTCCCACTATGTGAACAAAAAAGATTTCAGTATAATATCAGCTGTAATATCCAGACTTGACGATGAAGGCTGTACTTGATTACTGAAACCTGATTGAAGTTTGGTAAGATCAAACATGAAGGGGAGGGTTTGAACAGAAGAATACAACCATCAGTGGCTAACTGGGGCAGAACAGATAATGTACTTGATTTTAATATTATTTGTAATCTTTTTATAGTAGAAAAGTGGTAACATCTGCTTCTAGCAGTATAGCAAAATAGATAACCTAACATATCTTTAATGAAGGCAGTTTTTAAGTTTTGATTAAAAATTAATATTGGATAGAACAGAAAATTACACTATTCAGAGGATAAAAGCTAAAATGAGCAAGGACTTAGAGCAACAGGAAACATTTATTTATTTATTTGTTTATTTTACTTTATGAATGGGAATGTTTTGGCTGCATGTATTTGCGCATGGTCACTGGTGGTGCCTGAAGACATCAGAAAAGGGTATCTGGTTCCGTGGAACTGCAGTTACAGATGACTGGGAGCCACCATGTGGGTGATGAAAACTGTACCTGGATTCTCTGAAAGAGTATCACGTACCCTTAACCACTTAGCCAACTCCTCAGTCCCAGGAACAACTTAGATTTATGAATCATTCACACACTCTTAGTGACCCTCTGCTTACTGTTCTGTAATCTTAAAGTTGATGATGTAGAGCTTTAGAGTTTGATGGAAAATGAGCAAAATTACAAATAGAAATTCATTCTCAGACACTAACTGTCTACCTATGCAGTCATGTGTGGTATCTAGCTGAATGTGAGAAAGTCAGTATCTATCATAGACTTGAAAACTTCAGGAATAATTATGTTTAAATATGGGCATTCTCAATATATTTAAATAAAGAAGAAATTTATGTCTAGGTATTTGTTTCTTCAGGAAAATAATCTTGCCTAAGATCTAGAAGGTCATAAGGAAACATTCAAATGAGATTTAGGAACACACTGAGACTCCCAGAAGGAAGACACAGTTAAAATGCCTTTGTGTGACTTTGGTCCCTGGAGTCTTGAGGATTCAAATGCAAGTACTGCTAAGAGTGTCCCACCTTTGCAGACACCTGAGGGAATCCCCAAACACAGTTCCAAAGAATATAAGTTCACTATTAAAGGTCATGAGCAAGGGGCTACATGGATAAAAATGACTTTATTCATAATAAATAAATTTTTAAAAATCATGACAATATTTATGTTACAGACAAAAACAACAGCAATGAAAAAATTACCAAAAAAGAAGATAGCAAAGTTATTATCCATAAGTTTGTAGATGGGAAATTTTTTTATGGCCATGCTGATCACAAAAGGATTTCATGTATAGGAAATGTGCTTCTATGAAACAGTGCTATTTATTATTGAAGAAATTTCACATGTTTGAGTAAACTTAGGTTCTAGTTGTAAAACTAGGAATATATATTAACCACAAGAGGAAAGAACAAGCAGGAAAAGCATAGTGATACTCTACTTACCATCTGGCAGGTCGAGGACTCTGAGCACCTTGAGATCCTTGTAAACACCTAATTATAAGAAATACTGCTTTTCACTTAGTTATGAAAGGATCTCCACATCATGGCATTCAACAGTGGAACAGTTCAGCATCTTCATTATGTAGCTATAGAAACTGAAGCCTGATGTAGATGATGACATAAGGAATATCAGTCCTATCATTGAAGAAAGGTGTCAGAGAAGGTCTATTTAACTGGACCCTTCCTTTCTTCCTGACAAGTTCTCCTTCTGTGTCTGTTTGTGTCCTTTTTCCTCTCCATCCTCCTCTTCCTCCCCTTCTCCTCCTCTCCTTCTCTGTGAGAGAGATATACAGGGTAGAGGTAGAGAGATGTAGAGGATAGACAAGCATGACACAGCATGTGTGTAGACTCCAGAATAATTTGTAGGAGCTGGTTCCCTTCTTCCCCTTCATACTTTCTTTTCTGCTGTTTCTCCTTCCCTTTCTATCTGGAAGCATCTTCGTGTTGATGTAATCTATGAAAACCTATCTATCAAAACCTGATTCTTTAGAGGGTCAATTTGTATAAGTTGCTTTTCTTGCAATATTGTCTTTTTAATGTTTTTTAAGCAAATATTCAAGATGCAAATTTGATAATAAAGATTTGTAAATATATTTTAAAAAGAACAAAACATGGTAAAAATCACACTCTCAAAGGATCAAGAATATGTATATTTATGTCCAATTATTTTCACTATATTTGAAAGACTTAAAAAGGGAGTAAAACCAGTAAATAAAAGGCACAAAATTGATTTAAAATCAAGTTTTGCTAAAGTGTATAACTAAAATCTTTTTTATTGTAAAGGTTTTCTTTGTCTAATGGGATTGTATATGTACTAAGAGTGTGTGGGAGCCCTCAGAGGTCAATGAGAAAAGTGCATCAGATTCTCTGCAATTGGAATTTTTGTCAGTTGTAAGGGGCTTGTGGGTGCTGGGACCTGAACTTGTGTCCACTGTAAGAAAAATAAATGCTCTTGACCCTGAGTTATCTTCCCAGACTTATAAATCATCTAATAACCAGAAACTGCAGAGTAGTACTGGTGATACAATTGCAAAACCAGTTAGAGGGTAGCAGATAAATACAGTATTGAGACATTATCTCAGCACTGCAAAAGCAACATATCTATATCAAGTCACAAAAATAAATTATACTCTATTGAAATTATATAGTACTTAAAATTCCTTGTGCAAGAAAATATGTTATTAATTTTACTTTTATCAGCTGCTAATATATGCATTGGGGCCAAACAAAGACAAGGATGTGTAATATAGTAAGAAAGTTCACTATTTTATAATAAACAGGTTTGGAGAAAAACACACTTAAATGAATAAAGTTTTTTTTTTCACATTTTAATTGATGATATCATTGGGTGGTAGTAGTAGAGCAGGAGGTATATAGAACCTTACTGGGCCAGATATTGAGATAATTCCCTGAAGACAAGTAAACACAAAGTAACTGTTTTAACAAATAACAGCAAAGAAAACAGTTTGTCTTTACTGCTTAGTTTTAATTGTTGTCTTGTCATAATCTGGAATCATCAGGAAAGAGAATCACAGTGAAGAATTACCTCCATTAGAATGGTGTCTGTAGACATTTTGTTGATTGTTAACTGATGTACAAGGCTCTACCACACTGGTGGTAGCACCCTTGGGCAGGTGCTCCTTGGTTCTATAAGGAATATGTTGTGGAATATTTTGATTACACTCTGAAACTCCTGAGATTACCCAATAAAGTTCTATCTATCTTTTATCAGGGGCAGAGCCAGTGACTAACTGACCAGAATTCGCAATAGAGAAGCCAGAAATTTGGATAGAGAAGATGCACAGGAAGGAAAAGAGTTTCGGCTTTCTTGATTCTGGGACAAGGGGATACATATGTCTGTTGTGGTATCTTTAGCCCAAAAGCAAGGTCAGGTAATTGCTACTCAGCCTCTCTGAGCTAGCAAGTTTTCTTCCCAACCTTTGACTTCTGAGACTTATTGATAAGTAGAACAATAGAGACTTAATTTAAACCTACTTATTGTAGCTGCAGCATTGCTGGGTTGTAAGACTAGAGGCCTCACTAGGTCAGCCTGAGTGACTGGCAGGTCACTGACTGTGGAGCCATGGAATGGCAGATGATAATTAACGTATCAGTAGATTCATGTGCAGCTGCTGAGCTGACAGAAATACATTAACTGATCATGATCCAGGGGGAGTAAGGCAGGAAGTAACATTCTTACATGATCTCTATTTTCAGGTCCTGTTCTGACTTCCCACCAGTGCTGAACTATTACCTGGATGTATAAGATGAGAAAAGATTAGATTTCTGACATGTGTTTTGTGATCATGTTAATCAGAGCATCAAAAAATTAGAACAATATCAATAAAAAGATGTTCAAACAAATTGAAGAATAAGGAAAATTTTTGCATTTTAACAAAAATGGAAAGATCACCTGGAAAAGAAAGGAATCCTAGAACCACTCAGGACTAAGTGACTAATGTCATTTGAGGTTTTCTTGGCTTAGGTACTTTGTGCTCAATTGTTGTAGTAAGTTTTTCTCCTGCCCATTTTGGGTCTAGAAAGTTTGCAACCTGGAGTTTGTAACCTGGCGTGTGCAGCAGCTGCGGTTTGGAACCTGGTCTGTGCGCCCGCAGCGTTTGTATCCCAAAAGAAATGAATCACATGCTTATATACTTTAACACTGTTTGGCCCATGTGTTAATCACATTACTAACTAGCTCTTTCATCTTAATTCAACCCATTTCTATTAATTTGCTCACCACGTGGCTTCCAGCTCGTGGCTAGCTGGTACCTCTACATGTCTGTTCCTCTTGGGGGTCCAATCGAGAGTGACTAACTCTACCTTCCTTCTACCTGGCTGCCCCTGATTCTTCACCCACTTCTACGGTGCCCTGCATGGGTCCAAACAGTTATTTATCTACATCATACAGAGAACATTCCACCACACTCAATGATTTTTATAGCCACAGGGATCATCTGTATACAGCAATAAGAATGAAGACAGTATAGAATTAGATCATGCTTGGCACACAATGAGAAACTATTAAATAAAAAAGAACAATGACTTATGGGAGAGTTACATTCAAAGATTGTTTTAATGTATTATCTAACGTATCTGATTGTCTACACAAAATTATCTACAAAAAAATTGATAGCACTCCAGCCAGAGAAGCATGTCAGTATTTTGCTTAGCCAGAATCATGATTCTTTATTCTACAGAAATGGAAACAAATACAGAGATCCATAGCAAGAGTATATGCAGAGAGTGAGTGACTTTGGAACACTCTCTCTAAATGGGATGTCTCCATCACACCCTTTCTTTCAGGAGTCAGGGAACCCAAGAAGATGAGGTAGAAAGAACAATAAGGGATGGGGCCACTAAGAAAACACAGCCCTCTAATCAGCATGATCAGCACACATATACATGTACTAAAGCAGAATGAACAGAGCCTGCATGGATCTGCACCAGAAGGGGTCCTAGAGCTGAAAGGAGAAAAAGACATATATCCCCATGCTTAATCCAAAAGCAATATAGAAATTAATAATCATATGCAAATAAAATTTGAGCTTTCTCCAAGGGGAAGTCTCATTGGGAAAACAAACTATGCTTATTTCTTTTTAAATAAATTTTCTTTTTATTTATTCTTTGTGTCTTTCATATATGCATGCATCTCAATCCCATTTATTTCTCCTCCCTTTATATCTGCCTTTACACTCTCTCCCCTCTCAAATAAAATTTAAGAGAAAACAAAAAAAGGGAAAAAATCAATCTCTGTCATAAAAGCTATGGTATGGTGAGTCATGAAGTAACACTTCATTGCAAAGAATCATTGGTCTGCTTCAAGCCCTCAAATGACTCTTAAATGTAGGCCACAAGCCCACTGGTAGAAGCCCAGCAGGAAAAAAAAAAATGAACTTAATAGCATCGTTTGAACTTCCTTGTCTCATAACGTTGTATCAGAGATCTTTAATTTCTTTCTTTCTTTTATTAAAGACTTATTTATATGTATACAGTATATAGAAGACAGTACCAGATGTCATCATAGATGGCTGTGAGGCACCATGTGGTTGCTGGGAACTCAGGACCTCCAGAAGAACAGTCAGTGCTCTTAACCTCTGAGCCATCTCTTCAGCTCCTGATCTTTAATAATTTAAAAATAAAAGGAAAATTTTTTATTTTTATTTTTTCTTTCATTTATTTTTCCTCTCTTTTTACCCTGCAGGTCCATTTTGTACATATTATGATATCCAGTTTACTGTTTTTATGGGATTCCTGAAAATGTAATGTAAATAGGTCTCTCTTTCTCTCTCCCTTTTTTTTTTCTTTTCTTCTTTTTTTTGTGAAGACAGGTTATGTTGCTTGGTTTAATAAAAGCTAAGTGGTCAATTTTAGGGACAGTAAAAATGCTGAAAAGAAGAAAGTTATAGTGGCCAGTGGACCCAGAGGAAACAGACATGTTGGATTGAGTCATGTGGCAAGATGTAGATGAATAGAAATGGATTAATTTAAGTTATAAGAGCCGGTTTGAAAGCTTTTGGCTTTTATAATTAATAAAAAGTGAATCGTTACTGAGAAGTTAATGGTCCTAATGAGAAATCTGCCTACACGCTAACTCACAGTGATTTGCTTGCCTTTGCCTCCTCAGTGCTGGAATCAAAGGCATGTGCAATCACTGTCTATGTTTCTTGTGCTTTTGCTTGGGTTCTTTGCCTTCTGTTTGTTTTGTTTGTTTCAATCTGATAGTTATAGTTTACTTATTATTATCATATAGAAGCCTGTTTGTTTTCTAGTGAGAGACAGGAAGGGAGTGGATCTGGACGGAAAGAGAAGTGGGGAAGAGCAGAGAAGGTAGAGGGAGGGAAAAACCATAATCAGGACATATTATTTCATAGAAACATGTATTTTTGATAAAAGCAAAAAAGATTTATAAAATATGAAAAGTACAGGAAAGTGTGGAGAGTAGAACTCATACTAATAAAAATGTCAACAATAGACACTTTCTCTGAGATAAAACAGGGATAGTTTGGAGCACATGCATATTTGTTTTAGATTCTTTTGTTTTATGTGCATGAGTGTTAGCCTACATGTACATCTGTGTACTACTGGTGTATCTGGGGCCTTCAGATATCAGATGATGGCTTCCTAGTTCCCTAGAACTGGAGTTACAAGCAATTGTCAGCTGCCATGTGAGTGTTGGGACATGAACTGAATTCCTCTGCAAGAAAAATCTGTACTCTCCAACGAGCCATATCTTCCGTTGCATATAAATATATATTTTAAAGTAAATATCCATACATTCGAGAATCAAAAGGAAAACATGGCTAATGGTTTAAGTTCACAACTATTCTCAGCTGTACAGTGCGTGTGGGGTCAACCTGGATTACTTGAGACCACATCTGAACAACAAAATTACAGCAGCATCAGCAACAACAACAACAACAACAGCAAAACCTCACAGGTTTCAAATCAATAAATGAACGATGGAACTCACAATATTAAGAAATCAAGGGGAGTGACAGCGGTACAGTTATGAGCATGTGATACTTAACAGAAAAACACAAGCAAGACCAAACCAAAGCAGAAAACAGAAAGAAATAATAAATATCAGGAAAGACAGGAATAAAATGGAGACAATAGAGTCAAGTAAAAAAAAATATTGAAACTGATGCTTGTCTCTTTTCAAAATTAAACAAGATTAATGAACTTTTAGCCAAACTTACCAAAATAAGAAATGGAGAAATTAAGTTAATAAAATTAGAGATGAAAATGAGGTATTTTAGCAGATACTTATGAAATCCAGAGGATTATAGGAGAATATTTAACAAATCATATTCCAAACCTATAAAATCTAGAAAATATGGACAACTTCTTAAATACATATGTCTTATCAATATTAAGTCAAGAAGACAAGCAACTTGACCAGTGAACTTGGGTGACTCTCAACAACGAAAGACCTCAGCATTCCTCGAATTTAATGCTAAGTTATTCCCAACCATTAGGAAAATGGATGTCAATGTTCCATAATTTTCTCCATAAGCCAGATGGTAAGGTACTCTCCAGACAATCCCATAACTCCACTATTATCCTGATATCAAAAGAAAATGAGAACAAACAATAAGTAAAAAGAAAATTAAAAAAAAATTATATGCCAATCTACTAGATAAATATGGATGCAAAGAGTTCTAATAAAATAGTAGCAAACTGAATTTAAAAGCATGATATACTGCATGACCTAGTTGATATCATTCCGTGGTCATTTCTAATGTGCTTATATCTTTGTAATAATTTACTCATTTATAGACAGGAGAGGTTATGTTAGGTGATTCAGAAGTCTCAGAGTTATTTTCCATTGCCTAGAATCTTGTAATATTATATAAAATCTTTTATTTTATATGCCAACAAAGAAGGTAAAAATAAACAAAATAGCTGGATTTGAGGTACACAAGCTGAGATACACAATCTCACAGTAATGAAAAAGTGAAAAATAAAAAATATATAAAGTGATACACTGAAAAAGATTCTATTTAATAAAAAATAACATATTCAGGAAGGGCTAGAGGTATAAAAAAATTGTGTTGTCAAGCTGTATATAGTGCTCACACTTTTTACCTCAGTAATCAGGAATCAGAAGTAGAAGTCTGGTTTACAGAGTATATCTCAGAATAGCCAAGACTATGCACACATGCCATGTCTTAAAAATCAGAAACAAGCAAACAAATCTTTATCTAGACTGGTAAAGAAATCAAGGTACAAGTTAGATCAAATAGAATGCGAAATTAACTATGTTAATATACAAGGCAACCTACTTGGAACTGATAATTTTTAAAGTAGAAAAATTTTAAAGGACTCAAAGTGAAGCACAAGATCTGAGGAACAGAGGTGTACAATTCAAACTAGTAATTATAAATCTAAGCCAACTGAAATTCCATGCCAAGATAACCTCATTAGGCAGTTCTATCAAATACTAAACAAATGACAAAAATCTTGTCTAATCTCCATGGAAAATATAGAGATGAAGATAAAAAAATATCTTTCATGAATACAGACATAAAACCTCTTAAAAATTAGCAAATCTAATTCAATCAAATATAAACATATTTATTATGAAGACAAATGGGACTTACCTTGTGATCATATAAGACTTATCCAGGAGTGGAAAGTAAGTCTCATTTAAATGTTAATGAACACAATTTACAATATAAATAAACCAAAGGACAAAGTTACACAATTCCCTCAGTAAGCATTGATAGAATCTAAACTAACACTAAAATCTTGTAGAGTAGGTAACTAACTGACAAATCAAAACCAATGATAAAAAAAAAAAAAAAAACAAAAACCTGCAAACAGAGAATAAAGGGCACTCCATTCTTTTAAATATAAAGACACCTTGCATTTGTTCTAATGTTGGGAAAGAAGCAAGGGTACCACTCGCTCCTGCAATCCTCCATCCTGTACTGAGTCCCTGTCCAGTAGATGAAAAGGACTGAAAAAAAACCCAAAATCCAGGCTGTAAATAAGGAACAATTATCATTTACAGGTAACACGACTCTATAAACCCTCATCACATCTTCAGCTAATAGATGTGGTTATCACAGTTCTGGATCAAATTAAAAAGTCTCTCCTATATTCATGTATCATATATTTTTTTTTAAATTTTTTTCTTCTTTATTTATTTTGTATTTATCAAAAAAAAACAGTACAATGAATTTAAAATGCTGAAAAGTTAACAATAACTACAAAGAAGATAAAAATCATAAGCATGACTTATCAAGGGTGATAATGCAAATAAGATTGCTACACATATATTTACTTTGTGTTCAGCTTTCCCTCTGAATTTTTTTTTTTCCATCCCTGTATATCCTTATTCAAGGTCCCTTCCACCTGCCACCACATCAGGTCATTTTTCTTCTCTGCAACTCTCCATCCCCTCCCTGGGCAGGGAGCAGTCAGTCCTATGGTCCCACTGACCCAATAATGCTTGGATCAGGCTCCACTCCTGGCAAATCCAGTTTTGTCGCCTCTCCCTCAAGAGTGAGTCAGGTGTTCCTATAGTTGGAGTGGGATCTGAAGGGTCAGTCCAGGGTGTTTCTGACACAAGCTGTTCAGTGGTTGTGGTTTGCCGCTTGGGCATGCTTGGCTTTTTTTCTTGTTTGTTTAGAGACCACTAATGAGTGAGTACATCCCCTGCTTATCTTTCCGAGATTGTGATACTTCGCTCAGGAGATACTCTCCATTTCAATTTTTACCAATTAAGGAAAAATTCTTGTGAGTGAATTAATGTATCATATATTATTTAAATATATATTTTATATATTCGTGTCTTACAGTGAAAGATAAAATTGTATTTTAAAAGATCCAATTATGCTATTATGAAAATAAAAATGTACATGAAATATTTAGAATTTTAAAATATATAAAGCTCTATGACTTTTTTTTTCCCACAGAAGGTATCAACTAGAGCCTAATATATCTGGGGATATGTCAAGTTTTGAAAGATAAACCAAAATGCAAAACCTATGCTTTTTTTAAAAAAAAAAAAATGACAAAGTAGTGATAGCAATCAAAGCAAGGTGGATTGCCATAAAAGCTGACACATGATCAATGAGTCACAATTAGATTGGCACCAAATCATTGAACTTATGGCCAGTTTTTTTTTTATTTTAAAAATACTGTAAATGATAATAGTGCTATAATCCATAGATCCTTTGGTAGGAATTATTTATTGGTAATTGATTATATAAAAGGATTAATATTTATTAAGGGGTTTATATGAAATATTCACTGATACAAGATTGAGTCATGGGGCAATTTTGGAGGGTTGAAATGTCGCACACGGTGGGAACAGTGGCAATCTTCCCTCTGAGAATGTGGGGACCAAGCAGGAAAGGCAGGCAGTGTGCACCTGGTCTTCAAAGGGAGCTGGCCATGCCCCACACAGGGTTCCTTAACCTCAAAGCCATGCCTAGGTCTTGCTCAAAATTGCTTGAAACTGCCACATCTTCCCCTTTGTCTACATAAAAAAGGTTTAAACATAAGTATAAGATTATATACAATAGAAATAAGTATAAGGTAATGCCTAGGAGAGAAAAAAGGTCAAACTATAACTAACAAACAACAAACATAAAATGTATCTTAAACATCTAGAATATTGGTAGGTGGCAATATACAGAGATTACTTTAAAGCTGCTCATCTTAAATAATATGAATTTAATTTGAATGTTCTTAGCTAATATGTGAACTGGTATTAACTAGCTGTCTAGTCTTTATCCTAATTAAAGACATGAGAAGGAAAGTATATTACTTGAATAAGCTGAAAATATGAGCAAATAACTTTTAAAATTTAGGAGAGGACAGCAACAGTTAGTTATCCAGACAGTCACCAACAGCTTTTTTTTTTTTTTTAAAGTTGAAGCATCTATCTTTTTTGGCTATAGGCCTAGGATATCTGAGAAATCTCTTTGCAAGCAGGGTATCTTGAGAAACTCTCTTATCTTGTCTTGGCAGGTTTTAGCAGTCTCTATCTTTTGTCTTGTTTGTCTGAATTGGACATTGTGTTCACTGCCAGCAGTCGAGGTAAGGGCATTTTTTTTTCCCCAATAGGCCATTATCTGCCAAAGAAGACAAATTAGTTGTTGAGTGTCTTTGATGCCCAGCACCATATCTAGAAAGAGATGGTGCTGTTAAGAGTTATTGTGTCTCTTATGAAGAAAATTTTGAATAGCAAAATATTAAGCACCTTATTTTCTAGGTCTATGAAGTGGTGGAAGACTCCTGTCTATCTGACATATTTTATTGTTTTTGTGATAGATCTACATGACATGGCTAGTATATGGCAAACCTAAGTAACTGTGATCTGTAATTTTTATCATCTTAAAGACTGAAGCTAACATTATAAAAATTATTATTTTATATATAAATTTTATGAATAAAATTTATTATATATAAAAATTATTACATTTATAGACAATCTATAAGTGAATGTACAGCATATAAATAATGACTTTAAATATGAAAATCATATAAACGTTAAACAAAGTGCAAAATGACAACAGTATCTTAAATATATAGCATACAAAATATCTAAGCAGAGGTATACAAAACATCTTAAGCAGAAATAGAATATATATATAATGACTAGTAAAACAGAAGTAAAAATTGCATAGTGGAAATAAAAACAAAATACTTAATATGTATTAATTTGCAAAATATTTTAGAGATAGAAGCATGTGCAAAATATTGCACTTATAGGTTTAATTTTGTATCGACATATGAATTGCCTTAAACACATAAAATAATTTTACATTTGAGTTTATATCAATATATAAATTATCTCAAGCAACGATATAAAATAATTTTTCAATTGTATCAATATAAAACGGCCTAAACTCACCACAAGTCCCAAAGAAGTCAAGTAAAGGAGGAGCTCTCTGAGGAGACACATGGATCTTGCAGAAAAGGAGAAATAAAATAGATTTTGGAGCTGGACCAGGTGCAGGTGAGGACAGGAGAGCAGGTATCAGGGGTGGGGAGATACGGGATGAAGGGAGAGAGTACAAGGAGAGACAGCTGAAACTGTGGAGCTTTTGGGAAATAGTTCAGTGAAAACTTCCTATAATCTATGAGAGTGATTTTAGTGAGGACTTTCAGTAATGTGGAATATGATGTCTGAACTGGTCTTCTCTTGTAGCCATGCAAGGCTTCCAATGGCCAGATTGAGTTGCATTCAGTTGAATTGTTGGCCAAAGGGCTTTTGTAGTGATCTCCAGATAATCCAGGATAATGCTGGGACAGAAGATTGTTCTCTGAAAACTGACAACCTTAGTTCAGTTCCCAAGTACAGCATTCACACACTTCACTCAATGTGGAGAGGTCAAGCTGGTGCCTGCCTGGTGCCTTCATATCTGTGTTCTAGTCTATGCTATAGTAAAGGAAGATACTCTGCAGGCTACCAAAAGAGAAACCTGAACAAAACCTTTGACCCGCAACCTGTCCTGCCAGCAAGAAGTGTTGAAGCAGTGATGGCACAGAGCTCACTGGACTGGGCAATCAATGTCTGATTTTACTTGAGATCTACTTCATGAGAGGAAGCCCATGCCCAGCAAAGCTTTGATGGTTAGAATAGGAGAATGGACAGCCCAGAGACCTACGATAGAGGCAAACATGACTGGGAAAAATTAATAAAAGTATTTCTAGTGATGTTTTGCTATATCCATAGATTACCACCTTTTCTATTTATCATCTTTTCTCTTCCCTCTTGCAGCAGATGGGAAGAGATGCAGAGGTTTATGTCCAGACTTATATTGCTGTCTGAAGTGTCAGCCTCAAGGAAGTTCATAGAGTTTGACAGGAATTCCTGGCAATGGCAATGCTAGAACTTTTCTATTTGTGGGTTTAGAGGGGAGTAAAACAATCACAATTCTCTTGATGGTTTCTTTTCTTTATTCTCTAAAATTGTTCTCATTATGCTGTTCTCCCATGTTATTGTCTCCTGTGGCCCCAACCCTCTTGTGTCTTTTTACAGCTTTATATATCCCAACCAAGTTTTTTCAGCAATATATGAGTCACAAAAATGTTACATTTCTTGATAAAGACATGACTAAAAACTGACATCCTGACACTTATCGTGCAGCATATCAAAGGAGCCTGCCACAAGTAAACAAGGTGAAGTTTTTTTTTTTAGCCAACTCTTTTAATGGACAAGTTGTAAATTTTAATTATAAAGGAAGAATCTATTACTTTATTATCTATCTTGCAAAGTAATCTTATTCTGAGATACTTGGTGAGTGTTAGGTCTTTGGACAAAGAAAGTTAAGAGTTATAGAATGTATCTAAAACTTGGTGTACTTTCTGCCTTGTACATAAGTTCTGATTATCTAAGAACACCTCAGCTCTCATATGGGACTACTGAATCAACTATATTCTGTAGCCTTGACTAGTTAGAAGTTGTTTTCATAAATCAAGGTTAGAAAGTGGTATAAGGAATCAATTACTTGCCAACTAGCAATATTTGAGCTGTTTTGTATTTACAACTAGTCAGACAGTACAGTTGTGTGTACTTGTGAAGAATATTGGAATTTTTTCTAAAAAATTATTAGCAAGGAATCTGGTCTAATCTAAAGCTCTTTGAAGGCTTTGTATCAGCTAGAGGTGCTTCAGCAATAGAATTAAGGAAATTTGATCCATTCTGGCTCCCAGTTAATCATTAGTTTGAGCTGTGATCAGAAGCAGCTTCTAAAGGAGATTTATGGGCCCAGACTATGTAGCATATCCTTGTATTCATTTTTATTCATCAAAATAATACAGCTGGAGGAGAAATCATCTTTTTGACAATGCATAGATATGTATGCCAAGCAGATTGGAATATTTTCATGAGATAAATACACTACAATGCTGGCAGTGGGGGAAACCCTACAAACAATACATTATATTAGATAACAGAAAAAAGCATGTAAAGGTATAGCAGACAAAAAAGATATTCTGAAGTCTGTATTCCTGTAAGCCTTGCCTAAACAAAATATACTCATCAGAGACTTTTTATTCTGATGGGCTAATACCTGAAATTTAATTGCTATCTGCTGTCCTTCTGTCAAGGCCCTGGTCACTAGCATCAAACATTATGCAGAGATAGTCTAAATTGGAGTCTTCACAAGGCTCCTTCCCTAGGAGCTCCTGGAATCTTATGAAAGAAAGAACACAAAGATTGTAAGAGTCATAGGGCTGTGAACATAATGAGATCACAGTGTACTGAATCAATCAAGCAGGGTGCATATGGGCTCACAGAATCTGAAGTGGCCAGCGCAGGTTCTGCAGGGGTCTGCACCAGGTTCTCTATGTATTTTCTGTGGCTGTTATATTGGTGTTTTTGTGGGACTCCTATGGGCCTTGACAGAAGGTATATCTCTGACTTTTACATGCTCTTTGGACTCTTTCTCCCTTTTGGGTTGCCTTGTCCATCCTTGGTGTAAGAGCTTGCTGTGGGATATTGCTCTCGTACATTGTATAGATTTGTTGCTCGTATTGGTTTAATAAAACATTGATTGACCAGTAGGAAGTATTGGCAGGGCAAAAGAGCAGGCTGTCTATGCCATTGAGATGCAGAAGAAGGAAGACAAAAATGCTGCACTACAGCAAAGGTATCAAGCCATGTGATTAAAAATAAATAGAATCATGGGTTAAATTAAGAGTGCTAGTTAGTAAGCAATAATCCTGAGACATAGGCCAAAGAGCTTGTAACTAATATAAGACTTTGTGTGCTTATTTGGAATGCCTGGTCTGGACCTCAGAGCTTTTGCTTTGTCTTAATATATTTTGTTTGGTCATGTTTGGTTGTTTTCTCTTTTTTTCTTTTTCTTTTGCTTTTTTTCTTTTTGATTTTTTTATTTCCTTTTGAATACAGTCTCATTTTTCATCCATGTATCCTATTGTTCAAACTTCCTTCCCCCTCCCACCCCTCCCAGTCACACTGTCTTCTCCCCATCTCCTTATCTCTTCCCCAGCAAGAGCAGGAGATCCCAAGGTGGCTTAGTTCAACATCCACTCTGGGCAAGTCTGATTTCCTCATCCTAATTTCAAGAATGGGTCAGGTGTTCTTCTGGAGGGAATGAGCTCCAAGATGCCAGTCCAAGGTGCTTCTGATCCCAAGCTGTACAGTATTGTGATTTGAAGCTTGGGTGAGCTTTACTTTTTATTTAAAGTCCACTAATATGTGAGTACATCCCTTGCTTACAAGTTATTATTCTGGGTATGTGATAACTTGCTCAGGAGGATAGTCTCCAAAACCATCCATTTGCCTGCAAATTTTAGGATATCATTTTTTCTTACTGATGAGTAGTACTGCGTTGTGCAAGTGTACCATAGTTTGTTAATCCGTTGTTCAGTTGAGGGGCATCTAGGTTGATTCCAGGTTCTTGCTATTATGTATATGAACTGCTATGAACATAGTTGAGCTAATGCTTTTGGAGTGTGAATGTGTACCTTTTTGCTATATGCCCAATAGTGGTATTGCTGAGTCCTTAGGGAGATTGATTCCCAGTTTTCTGAGAGACCACCAAACTGCATTCCAGAGTGGCTGAACAAGTTTACACTCCCAACAACAATGGAGGAGTGTTCCCCTTGCTCCTTAACGTCTCCAGCATAGACTGTCATCTGTGTCTTTAATCTTAGCCATTCTGACAGGTGTAAGGTGGGTTGTTTTCTCTTGGAGGTCTGTTCTTTTGTAAAGGGACAAAGGAGGAGTGGATATAGCTGAGTGGGAATTGGGGGAAGCTGGGAGGAGTAGAAGAAGGGGGAACTGTGTTTGGTGTATAATGTATGAAAGAAAAATTTATTTTCAATAAAAATGAACCAGTTATAATTTGATTTTGAAATATATTGCAAGTAGCCCAATCAAAAATATCCTCATTTTTCAGCTCTAAACTCCCTGCAGTATATTACATTTTGTTTAGATTCATAGTTCTGGTCTACTTCAGTGTGTCTGTACACCGTTATCATTATAGATTACTTTGTTGTTGAGTAGACATACAAGCTCGTTGTCTACTCTTCCTAGTATGTCTCTGATAGAATTTGTGGGTAGCAGGTTGCATCAAGCAAGCTGCAATTCTGAGATCCTACTGTTTTGGCACTGTCTACCTGGAGTTAGTACTAGATCCTGCAAGCTAAGGCTAAGGTCCCAAGACTATTCCCACCATTTAAGGTGTAAATCATAAGCCTCATTGCCTCTGATATCAACCTTCATTGGCTTCAGTCTATTTATTAAAGCAAAATCATGTTTTTTCAGGTTTATAAAAGTCAACAGTTGATAAGATGTTGGTATGGGGAAAGTAGCTGTGTTTCCATGCTTAGTCTATATCAGCCACCCTTCAAGAATCTCCAAGATTTCTGTACTCTGTACTTTTGGAGTTATTTGGAGGCTCCATAGCATAGGCAAGACAATCACCAATCAACTTAATTTTCAGTTCCTGTGCCACACAGATTTTTAAAAGTGGGATTAACATTTACTTTGTCAGGGTAAAGAGTACATATGGACCCTTACCTGAGATGTAACCATGCTATTTTGTGAATACAGGATGTAGAATTGAGATATTTATTTACACTCTGGATTTTACTCAGAGTAAGAATCATAGATATTTTGTATTAGATATTTTCTAATGGAGTTCTAGTGATCCAACTTCTAGATGCTTTTGATTGATTTCCTACTCTTGAGTTTGTACTGAGCCTATGAACCTTATTCTAGTAAACAGAATGTCACAGAAATACTAAAATGTCACTTCAGAAATTATGTGTAAGAATTTTCTTCTACCCATATCCTTACTCACTCTCTAGATTAGCCATGAGATATTGTCACAGAGAATGCATTGAGTAAACACTGAGCTATCATTCTAGCCCCTAGTATTACAGTTCTTTAAACAACTCTGACTGACAAACACATTTTATTCTAGTCTTGTTTGTTATGTTAGAGATTATCTGACAAGGGAAAAAAATGTTACCTAGCTTCTCATTAGAAACAAAAACTAAGGGCTTAAGACAATTCAGTGACAGTGGCCCCACATACTCATATACTTGCACTATTTGAAAGGGTTGGAAGTATTAGAAAGTATGGTTTTATTGAAGTAGATAAGACCTTCTTAAAGAAAATATATCATTAAGGTGGGTTTTGAAGTTTCAAAACCCATACTGGGCCCAGTTTTTCTCTGTCTGCTTTCTACAGATCACAATAAAATTCTGAGCTATTTCTACAGTGCCATGTTTGTCTTACTGCTACCACATTCTCCATGCTGATAATCAACTAACCAATCAAAGCAGTAAGCAAGCCCTAAATTAAATGTTTTCTTTGATGAGTGTTACCTTAGTCATGGTGTCTCTTCATAGCAATATATCAGTGGTTAACATGACAATAGGACAAAGCCATTTGAGGAAAAAAAAGGAAATGAAAAGTTAGAATGTTATATTCTGAAAGTCATCAGACAGTGAGAAGTCAATCTGAGATAAAGGGCCCAAACACTACATCACCAGTCTAGGAGACAGAGCAATCTATCAGTCAGGCCTAAACATAAGTTCTGAAAGAGTTTAAGATGTGGGGTTCAGGAGGTGTCCATAAAACGATAGAAGACATTTTATCAAAAATAACAAAATTGTGTTCCAATAGTGAATAGGACCATTAATCATTATGTGTATTGAGTAATAACAGACTTACACAAAACAACCTCATTTACTTCGTGGGCATTTTGTAACTATAGGGGCAGAAATATCCACAGAGAGATGTGTAAAGAGATAACAAGATTTTACAAAACAATGAATCATTAGTCATTATACACCTTAATCACAACCTCAGAATCTATGAAACAATGGGATAATTTCTTCACAATTAATTATTTCTGATTTGAAAGTCTATTCCCATCCAAAGTTTTAATTATAAAACTAATTAAGACATTGTCAGACCAAATTCTTTAAAATTTTTGTATTTCATATAAACTTTCCTCAGAGAACCACAAAGGGAGAGGCTTTGTCAAATTGATAAAGAAACTAAGAGAAAGGAGGGTAAGAAGTTCCGCTAATACAGGACACAGCATGCAGAAGCAGATGGGCTTCTTGGGATTAAGTCAGTGCTAACAGAATGCTATCCAATAGGTGAAGCATTTCATGTGACCAAGTAGAGCTGCTCACAGCAATGTGTACATAGAATGGAAGAGTCCAAGACAAGATATAACCACTAATGACACACCTCTTAGAGACCTACTTTCTCCCATCAAGTCCTCAGAATCCACAACTCCCATGATTCATTTCAAAATCTGTATTCATAAACGGATGACGGTGTCCATTAGAACAAAGACCTCACTATATTCTACTTTGGAAACACCCTTAAAGACAAACCAGAGGCATATTCCTTGGTGTTTCTCAAGCCAATCATAGTAATAATTAATACCAAATAATATTGACGTGTCTTTTTCTACTTACCATAATGTTCTCAGTTCCCACCTGTGCAGTAGCATGTACAGCAAATCCTTTCTCTTGGTTCTTTGTAATATTCCGTGTATAAGCACATCACATTTTGGTTATCAAGTGGATGAATATTTAATTTTTTTCACTTTGAGTTTTGTGGGATAGTTCAGCTAAAGACATTTGAATAAAATTTTTTGCCTAGAAATACATTCTCCTCTGTATGAGTATATATTCAGAAATATACACAGGGGTTATTAAGTTATATGGAAAATAAATTTATATTTAACTTCATAAGAAACTGCCAAGTGTGCTTTCTAATTATATATAAAGCTATGCAATATATTGAGGATTATTGTGGAAACATTATAGCTATAATACCAGTCTTCATACCAAAAATGAGTGGAGGAGTCAACGTTCCTTATAACCTCACAAACACTTATTAGTTCCACAACCTAATTGTGGAGGCACCTGTTCTTGTAGTTTATATATAATAAGTATCATGCTGAGCACTTCTTCATGTAATCATCATTCATTTTTTATATCTTTGGAAAGTTTTTATTCAAATATTTTGCAATATTTTGGAGTAAGAACAATTTTCTTATTAATACATTTTAAAATGCATATATCCTCCTCCATGTAAATCCTGTATCAGAAATATGACTTGAAAATACTTTCAACCCATATGTTAAATGTTTTTTTTATTTTATGATATGTTTAAAATGAAATTTTATAATACAGATAACATTCAATTGCAAGTACAAGCATGTTCATAGAGGAAATACTACTATAGCTTATATCACACAGTGATAGTGGTAGATTTCAATACCCTATTCTCACCAATTGTCAGGTCATCCAGACAAAGAATAAGCAGAAATGCTGGATCTGTCTAACAAACATTATAAGCCAAATGAAGCTAACACATATATTTACAGAACATTTCACTGCAACCACGAAGAATATACCTTCTTCTCAGCAGTTCATAAAGCTTTTCTTATTGAGCACATACTGGAAAATGTGACAAGTCTTGGCAATTACAACAAAATGACACCGTGAATCCTCCCAGCCAACATGAATTAAAGCTGCATATCAACAACGTAAACTACAAGAACTTACAAACTCTTGGAAACTGAACAACTCACTACTATAAGATAACATCTATTGGAAGAATAATTTGTTTGCAGTCAGCCTGTAAAATCTTTGCATCTATTAGGTTTATATTTCCTTCATGGGTTCTTATGGAATTTTATAGTTTAGCTCACATATTCAGGTTGGCAATACATTTTGAGCTGATTTTATAGTTAAATTGTGAGCTAACTTTATGCTCCCCCCCCCTTTTTTGAGGGATCATAGTAAGAATGAAGCTGTGACAAGTTTATTTAGACAATCATGTTTTTTTATGTTTAGTCAAAAACCAGAAAATAATGGAGTTTGCCAGGATCAATAAATCATAGTTGCAGGGCTCAGTGAAGTTTTCAAGCTAAGTAGTTTGTACAAGGTTATTGTCTAAGACTAATTGTCCAGCCAAGCTTCTGTATTCTCCACTGACTTCTAAGGAACACAGAGAAACACAGATGACCAGAATGCTTTACTGCCTGAAGAAATGCTTTGGTTTCTCAGTAAATGAAAGACACATAGTATCCCAGAAGTCGTGAACTCTAACCTGAAAAACCTATGATAGATGGATGGCTCCACCCAGCTCCTAGTCTAATTTCATAGAATTTAGATTTTTAGCACAGGCACTCCTAGAACCCACAATTATTACTCTGGGGAAATTTAGGGTTCATTTAATCACTCAGTAAAGCATTGCAGTCTTCTGCTCACAAACTCCATCCAAGTATCTGGTAGCAGGGCCTCCCAAAAGACTCACAAGTGTTTTTCTTCTATGGCTGAATTAGGAAGCCTCTCTTTAACAAGCCATGGCTCTACTTGTCTTCAGCAAACAGGGCTTATCCAAGAAAATGCTGCCACTAAGAATCAGTCTTTGACTGTCTCCTTTTGCCTATGAGAACAGAAACCTTAAATCTCCCATAAGCAGCTTGTTTCTTACATTGAGGCTCAGGAAATGGCCTTTTTGCAGCTATTAAGGTACACTCTACAAGCACACCATTTTTAATTCAAATCGAAACTCACCAAAGCATCTCTGTACCATGGCTTATGTGAGAAACACAAGTCTCAGAAGCTGTTTTTGGCTCTGATTCTGTGCTCTAGGACTGTTTTTAATCTTTCTCAAGCTTTATGTGGGTGTCTATCACCCATATTGGGCAGCCAGTTGTTATAATAAGTGGCCTGGCCCTGTAGCTCAGACACACTGAACTGCAGACCTGTAGACCCAAGCCCCAAAGTCACTTAGAATCACACAGACCCTTATATTAATTTTATGGTGATTGGCCTAGGACCCAGGCATATAACTAGCTCTGTGACTGTGTGGCATATGTTTGGCATGTCTGCTCTGCTGTGAGAGTTTCCCAGTCTGGTAATTCTGCCCACACTTTCTGTGCCTTCAGCCAATCAGCCTTTTATTAAACCTGTAGGTGGGTCAATTATTTAAAATGTAACACTTCATTCCACCATAAAATACATTTATAATTTCTTGATTTTTCTGAGTTGTAAATGGTGAACTAGCATTATTTTCTAATAATATGTATATGTATACATAGTACTGTTTATATATTTAATATATGATATTAGTATTAGTTAATAAATTCATAATGATTACATATTTTGCCAAAAGGCCCTAATATAAGCACAATCTTTTTCTGTTTTCTACAATATATCCAAACCACAGTTTCCTCTTTCCACTCTTCATAGCCCCCTTCCCACCCTCTCCTCTTCTCTAGGTCTCCTCCCTTTTATCTCCTCTTCAGGAAAGAGAAGGCTTTAAGAGACAATAACCAATAGGACAAATCAAGATTCAAAACTGAATGTCTCCCATCAAAGCTGGACAACCCAAGCCAATAGAATAAGAATAGTCCCAAGAGTAAGCAAAGGAGTTAGTGGATACACCCACTCCCACTGTTTGAAGTCCCAGAAAACACCAAACTAACAGCCAGAGCATTGTTTTTGTTTCTATTTTGTTAATTTCAACCCTCAGTTTGATTATGTTTTACAGTCTAGTTTTCTCTTAGCATACTTTCATGATGTCCCATTAAGATTTGGTGGGCTATGGATTCATTTTCATTGAATTCTAGGAGGCCCTTATTTCTGTCTTGACTGATTTTTCATTCAGTACACAGTTGTTCAGTTTCCATGAATTAGTGAGGTTTTTTTTGTTGTTGTTGTTTCTATTGTGGTGATATCTAGTTTAATTCATTGTGGTCTGGTATAATGCAAGGAGTTATTTCCACTTTCTTGTGTCTGTTGAGACTTGCTTTGAAACCAAGTATATGGTTAATTTTGGAGAAACTTCTATGGGGTGCTGAAAAGAAAGTATTATATTCGTTTATGCTTGGGTGAAAATTTCTATAAACATCTTAGGTCCATTTGTTTATAAAGTCTTTTACCTCCAGTATTTCTGTGTTTAGTTTTTGTCTTGAAGTGAGCTGTGTATCTCAGCTCACTTAATTTAAATGATAAACATCTGTGTCACAGGTGTGAAAAGAAATAATGTTTAGCTTATATACATATGTGTGATTTTAAGGCTCCTCTGCAGACCCTCACTGGGGCATTATTATAATTTAGAAAACCATTTTCTATGTTCATTTACAAAATCTAAGTGAATTTTGAAAGAAAATCAATTTTAAAACTTGTTTTCTTTGTTAAATGTGCCCAACTAAAGCTGCATGTTGGTTGATACTATGGTAGTGAAAATTATAGGGGATACATGGATAAAAATGTGACTTTATTCATGAAAAAATATTTAAAAAAAAGAAAAACAAAAAAAAGTTTAAAATTACTGTGCTTAGTAGAACTTTCTGTAAGACAAACACGCTTCTAATCTGTAAGCCCCACCTGTCCAAGGACAGATAACTTCCTGGAATTCTGAGGACTTTTCTTGTAATTGTCTGATTATTTTAAATGAAACTGTTCTTGTACAAAATCAAACCAAGTGTTTATACTTCTGTAAATAGGCTTGCCTGACCCTGAGTGCATGTAGGCAGGATGTATGCTTGATAGTATTTAGATGGGATGTATGCTTGATTTCAGATTGTCGGGAAGTATGTCAGGATGAATGCTTGTCTCTAATTTCTTTTTTTTAAATTTTATTATTTTTATTTTTTATTTTTTAAATTTTTTTCTTATGAATAAAGTCACATTTTCTATTTGTGTATATCCTTATTCAACTACTTGCATTTCTACTTTTTAATTTCCATGCCATGTTATATTAGCCAAAATACTTAACAATATAGATCTCAGTTTCTCTATTGGAAAGTGGAATTGGTGATAATAGGTTTGTTTTAAAGTATCAACATGAAGAGTGTACTAATGTATGCAAGGTATTTGGCATAGTGCCTAGTACAGTTGGTTGACCCAGAATTGGGAAATACAACTACATGAATGTTAGGTATTAGCCTATGTGGTGGGATCTTTTCATCTTGTCTTTTGGTAAATGTACATTTTATATTTGACAATATCATTCTTTGAAAGAAGCTTTTCCTGCTGAGATTTCATTATATATGTAAATCTGAGTTACATTTTTCTACCTCCCAACACGATTAGTGCTCTGACTAGTCACTAATTACTGAATTAACAAAAACAGCTGGCTTAAATCAAATCATTGATGGAAGTCAAGGTAAGGAATAGCAATGTCAGAGAAGCATTGATCTGAACAGCAGACAAGCATGCATGTTTAACCTTTCAGCTTACAATGCACTGCTAAGAAATCCACTGTGGATGCTAACTTTCAGGCCATGGATGCTGAGAGGAGTAGAAAATCAAATAACCCATTTGCTTAGTGAAAAAAAAGTAGATCAGCATTATTGGGTGATGACCCTTTTCGAATGAATTGTGTAACACAATTTAGAGTTTATGAAGCCAAAGCTCAAGACTCTTAATAGGTGAACAGTTACTCTAAAAATCGGACAGGACAAGGAACTGGGCACTAGTGAGCTTCCCTGATTACCAAAGCCTGTCCCTGTTGAGGTGGATCTTGACAATCTTTTCCCTAGAGGTGTTAGTATAATCACAAGGCTTGTCACTTTATAGTTTTGAAGAAGAAAGACAGTCTTTGTTTTGTTTCATTTTTTTTTCAGTTCATAAAGATAAGGTTGGTAGGCAATTAATTCTTCAATGACCTGATATCAGATTTAATCCTTAATGTTCTACCTCAAGGACTTTTATTCCTTTTCTTTTTTAACTTCAAATGTCTTTGAGATGAGAAATGATGACAATCAGTGTATTTATTAGGGTGTTGTGAAAGTAGTTCACAAAGGTCTGAGAAAAAAAAAAAAAGACTGACTACAGAATTCCTCCTCCCTGAGTACTTGAGCTAGGCCCCTGCTCTTCTTATCTTGAGACTGTTGAAAAAATGGTTATCACTGAACTTTTGAGAAGAAATAATACCACCAGCTCATCTGCGTCTCAACCATTAGACCTTTTACAGAATCTGTACCAGGGGCTCCTGAGATCCAGTTTTCTGGCCACACATCATGAAACTTTTTAGCTATTATACCCACACAGGCAAATTTCCTGTAACAAATCTATTACCCTGTAGAAGATTAACATGGTGTGACTCTCAGAGTTACCTACATAAACACTGATCAGAAAATAATTCCAAAATTACTTTTGCTGTGCCACCTTTCCTTTAATAGTGATGAACTGTAGACTCTCTACAGCCATGATGTGAAATAGTTGTTACTGCTACTTAACAATGAGAGACTAGGAAGCCCAGGAGTTAGTTGACTTCTCAGAACTATAAAAGTATTAAGCTAGAACCCTAACCTAACCCTAACCCTAACCCTACAAGTGACAAAGGACTGATCTCTAAAATATATAGAGAACTCAAGAAACTAGAGTCCAAAACCTTGAATAACCCAATCAAAAAAGGGGGTTAGAATTAAAAAGGGAATTCTCAGTAGAAGAATTACAAATGACTAAAAGGCACTTGAAAAAGTGTTTGACATCCATAGCCATCAGAGAAATGCAAATCAAAACTACTTTGAGATACCACCTTGTACCTCTTTGACTGGCTAAGATAAAAGACACAGATGACAGCCTATGCTGGAGAGGTTGCAGAGCAAGGGGAACACTACTCCATTGTTGGTGGCAGTGTAAGCTGGTTCAGCCTCTCTGGAATGCATTATGGCGGTTTCTCAGAACACTGGGAATCAATCTTCCCAAGATCCAGCAATACCACTTCTGGGTGAATACCCTAAAGACGGATATTCGCACTCCAAAGGCATTAGCTCAACTATGTTCATTGCAGCATTATTTGTAATAACAAGAACCTGGAAACAACCTAGATGTCACTAACTGAAAAAAAAAGTGAGAAAAGTAGTAAGCTTCCTTAGGGTCACCATTCAGCTCCCAAATCATGACAGAAATCTATTAGGTTAGATACTTGGCTTTATCTTATGCTTATGTCAGTAGCTCTTACGACTTAATTTAACTTGCTTGCTTCATCTACATTGTGCCTTGGGAATTCTTATTTTTTTTCATTCTGTATGACCTTCTTCTGTTGCTTCTTCCATGGATGGCTAGACCTAGGTGTCTCTGTCTCTTTCACTCTTGTTCTCTTCTCCTTCTCTCTTTTCTCTGGCCTAGATTCTTTCTCTTACTCATTATGTCTGCTTGCCAGCCCCACCTATCCCAATCTTTCTAGCTATTGGTGGTTCAGCCTTTTATTAGATCAATCAGGTGCCTTTTGGAAGTCAAAGTAAATCAAATGGAGCACATTTTTCCATAATTAAACAAATGCAGCATCAACACATGCAACAAATCTTTGACTAGTTAAGGAAATGCAGTATACTTTTATATATTTGAAATAATATTTTACAACATAAGAAATGTAACACATCTTTACATAGTTAAAATATTATTGTGCAGTGGGGAAGTGCATGACAGAGTTGTAGATAAAAGTCTAAAGTCAGTGCTAGTGATTAGTACAGTTAAAAAGAGAGTTACTATTTCATATGCCAATAATTTATTTTTATATGTACTTGATGGCTCATGTCTTAATCTCATCACTTGGAGAGCTCGTCATTGCCAAGAGTTTTAGGCCATCTTGGAATACATTGTAAGTTATAGGCCTGCCTTTGATACTTGTCTCAAAAGAAAAAAAATGTATATTAGACAAAATGTTTAATTTTCTAAATCACTTGTTAGTTATAAATCTCTTTACAGCAAAAGAGGTAGAGACTTAGGAACAAAACACTTCACCTGAGGCACGCATCAGTTTTACTGAATTTATGCAGGTCACCTATGAGTCCCCCTCTTTATTATATAAACATATAATGAAAGAGCTAGCTTCAATTACTGATTAGTCTTTCATCATAAACTTTACTGTTTGGCGCTTGTGAATCCCCAATTGACATAAGTTCAATGGAGATGAAAGAAAGGATGATTGTGGAAGAAAATATCTTTTACCTTGTATCTGGGAGTCAAGACAAACAAGGTTTCCCTTTTTCTTTTTAGAACAACTTACAAAAATCTCTTTAAGATTGGGAAAGAGATTTCTGTTTTCCTTTGTTTTCTTTATACAATTTTATGTTATGAAAGTCAGCTCAAGAATTTAAGACACAAAAATCTAAAACTTAAGAAGAAAGTGACATTTGGAGTGAGTGTAGATGCAAATGTTCAGTATGGCAAATAATGCACATGTATGTCAGACTGTCTTTTCATGGTTTTGAAAACAGGAAAGACCTTAGGAACTAATACATACAGCCCAAGATGAAGAAGACAGAATCTGCTCCTAAACTTAGTTTTGTGGAGAAGACAGATGACTTCATCACTACAGCAAAGGTTCTAATTGGTCTACTGCTCATGCACAGATGCTGTGGATTGATCAAACCTAACTTGGATTAAAACAGCATTAGTCGAAAGTAAATGTTTAAACTGAGCCATGAGAGATGAGAAGCTCTTAATAAGGGAAGAGTAGAGTTAAAAAATATTAGTAGCAGATGTCCAGAGAGGAACCTGGGTTAGAATGAACGTCATTTGTACAGAACAACATCTGGAGTTTCATGCTGAAACTGTTTCTCAAAAGAACAGCCCCTATCTTACAATTATTCAACTTCAAAACTCCAGCCATATGATAAGAAATTGATATATATATATATATATTCAATAGAAAACATTTTTCAAATTGTGTGGTTTGATCTCCCCTCATCTTGGGCTGTAAGGAGACATAGTACACCTTAGTGAGGCTGGGCATTAGAGACAAGCCACAGCTGCTGGTCAGCCAGGCAATCCCCATGGATATAATCTATATTCTCAGTATTCTCACTTGGGCTTGTAAGGAGAACCACAGTACACCTTAGTGAGGCTGGGCATTAGAGACAAGCCACAGCTGCTGGTCAGCCAGGCAATCCTCATGGATATAATCTATATTTTCAGTATTCTCACTTGGGCTTGTAAGGAGACACAGTACACCTTAGTGAGGCTGGGCATTAGAGACAAGCCACAGCTGCTGGTCAGCCAGGCAATCCCCATGGTTATAATCTATATTCTCAGTATTCTCAATGACTAAGCTAGTTGGTTTGGTAGCTTAAATGTAACAACTCATTACCAATTTATGGCATTTTCCACTTAAAAGGAGTTTATTAAAATTTAATCTGTTGTATATCAAGGAACTTCTTCACTCCCACCCTAACATCCCAGTCAATTCAGACATCTGCAGACCTTGCTCTAGTACTATGGTGAAGGAATGGTTATATATTAGGTTGTGATAGAAAAAGTATCATAGAATCTTCTGAGAGCTCTGATTTACTGTTTTTTGTTGTGACAGTGGCAGGAAAAAAAAAAAAACCAGCAGCACTTTCCAAGGGCTGAGACAAATCAAATTCCCATGACATCCATAACTGAAGACAGCTACCTACTTTTATTCTCTCTATATTTTTAACATCAAAACTTGCTGGGTCTTACATTGCAAATGCAGCTAAGAATATTAGAATTTGAAGATGCCTGGGTAATTTATTCTTAACATGTTCGTTAACCTTGATAATGGTGGATTTGGGATTGAAATAGTCCCAGTGGTTTGCTATGTAAATTCTTTCATTACTACTCCTGACAAATGTATGTGTGCAGGATGACACACTGAAGCATCTATTTATTTCTGTGAAGAAACCCATACTTTACAGAGGAACCCAATGGTAAGAAGTCTTTTTTCATGTTGAACTTAAATACAATTGAAAGTGTGGTTTCTAGTCCTAAATCTTGGGAACAGTTAATGTAATTATAAATTTGTACTTGCTAGTCTTCAGACTATTTGCCTTTGGCTCACTGTTTGAATTTTTCCCTGAATGTTTTCCTTCTTTAGCTTTATTTGTATCCATATCTCTGTGATCTAGATATAAAATACATGTCATAGCCTCATGGGTTTGAATACATGGTTACCTGCTGATGATGCTCTTTTGAGAGGCCGTGAAATATTTAGGAGATGGAGATAATGTGTAACTGAGTTTATTAGTGGGCCTTGCTCTATGACCCATCTCTACTTCCTGTTTCTCATAGATATCAGTCTCATCCTCATGTTCAGGCCACTATGTGGTTTCTTATTAACATGAATTCTCCACTATGACAGGCTGCCTCATGTCAGACATAAAGTCATAACAAAAGCTATAATTAATGTAGTTTTACTTTCCATGTGACATGAATGACTGTAGATGTACATCTCTAGCCCGGGTGTCCTTTTGACCTCCAAACTGACATATCCGTTTATCCTCTGTACACTTCCTCCTGAATATCTTCAACATAAATTTCAAGTACCCAAACTTAACTGATCCTTCTCTTTCTTAAGAATCTGTAATTTTTTGCACTGTCTCCATTCATGGCAAAGCAATTTGTGTACAGCTATCTTCTTGCCAACTGAATCTATAAATTTTCCATGTATCATTGATAGGTACTATTTTACATTTAGTGAACACAAAACAACCTGTTTGGAGTTACTTTTTAAGATAGAAAAATCACATTCACACGGAGATAATGAACTTCTAGCAAGCTTTGAGATGATGCTGGAGCCTTTGACACAGACTATAATTTGAACAACAAAGTAGAAAACTTTCCCTTGTGTTTTAGTTGTCTGTGTTTCTTAGTGGCCTTGTGGAGGAAACACAGGTACAGAACACTCTGAGTTTAAATTATAGATCAATTCAACAATAGTTTTAAGCCCACAGACAAAAACATTAATCCTCTTTTATGTTATCACTGACTCTAAAATATGAGGGTGTCATCCCATAAGGATTTTAAATTATATAAAGTGGGGAAAATGCATGGCTCAGCATTGCCGTACTGTCAAGATGCAAACCAGGTAGTATCTTTCCTAGTTCATATCAGAAGCTTAATAACGGTAGATCAGTGATCACTGGGTAGAAATGCCTCTTTGGGAGGAAGAGACAGTGTTTGTCAGGGTGAATGGTGTCAAACTGGACTGAGCTACAGTTACAATGAGACAGTCAGATGATGAATGCAGTCTGGGCAACGTTCTGTGACCCAAGGATAGAGTTAAGTACTCTCAGGTGCTACTTCAGCACCATGCTTGCCTACCATGTTCTTGGATGTTATGGTAATGAGATTCTAACCCTCTGGAACTGTGATACCCAAATAAACTCCTCTTTCTGTAAGTTTCCTTGGTCAAGATGTTGTATCACAAACAGAAGAGTCCGACAGTGACAAAGGATAACACTAGAAACTTATAATGTTTAGATGGCTTTATGGGATCCCACTGACCAAGACTATAAAAGAATAATCTATACATGATATTTGAAATAGGTATCCTCCATTATATGGTGACTCTATTTATAATTCTTTTGCATGTGTATATGTATATGTACATGTAATTATACACATATGTGTAGCATAATGTGTCATATGACTCTAAATATTTAGTTTCTTGGAAGAGCCATGACTGATGATTTGGATCAAGCATTGAAGCTTAGAAAACCTACTGTAGCTATTAGTGGTGTTTTAAAATTAAAATAGGAAACACAGATCATTGTAGAGTGTGGTATTAGAGGTGAGCAAATTACAGCTCCGAGGCTGCCCATCCGGAGAATCCCTCTCCAGGGTGGAGGCATAGCCAAGGTTCTGATCTCAGACTATTACCAACAGACAGGTCCTAGGCTATAGCCAGGAGGGGCCTTGCTCAGGGACTCCTAACAGAATGGGACCTCCCACATCTGGGCCCCAACTCCAGGGCAAACTCCATCATCAGAGATGGACTAAGGCCTTTGAAACAGAGTCCTGTGTCCAGAGCAGAATCAACGATCATGCAGACCTCTTGCTCAGAGCAGACAAGAGACATATAAGCCCTGTGGCCACAACTGACTAGGAGCTGACTAAGTGTGAACTACTAAAGCCAAAGGCAGACGTTAGTTCAAGAATATATATATATATATATATATATATATATATATATATATATATAGCAAGGCAACACCAGAAAAAACTGACAGTTCCACACAACCAAGATTTGAACACACCAATGAAGAGGAAACAGAAGGAAACAACAGCAAAAACAACTCTCTAAAAATTATAGAAACATTAAAAGAAGTTATAAAAAAATCTCTTTAACAAATTGGAGGAAAATACAAACAAAAAAATTGGAAGAGATGAACAAATCCTTGAAAGAAAAAGGAAAACAAGGAAAAGCAAAAAAAAAAAAAAAAAAAAAAAAAAATTCAAAAAAAAAAAAAAAAAAAAAAAAAAAAAAAAAAAAAAAAAAAAAAAAAAAAAAAAAAAAAAAAAAAAAAAAAAAAAAAAAAAAAAAAAAAAAAAAAAAAAAAAAAAAAAAAAAAAAAAAAAAAAAAAAAAAAAAAAAAAAAAAATGAAACAAACATTCCAAGAACTAAAGATTGAAATAGAAGCAGTAAAAAAGAAAAAAATTAGGCAAAGCTGGAAATAAAAAATCTGAAAAAAAAAAGAACTGAAACTACACATACAAGCATAATCAACAGAATCCAAGAGATGGAAGAGAGAATCTCTGGAGTAGAAGACTCAATAGTGAAAACAGATACATCAGTAACAGAAAACACTAAAATCAAAAAAGCCATAACACAAAATGTGCAGGAAATTTGGGATACCATGAAAAGACCTCAACTGAGAATAATTGGAATAGAACGAGAAGATTTCTAGCTCAAAGGCACAGATAATATATTCAAATAAAATCAAAGAAAAAAATTTTCCCAATCTAAAGAAGGAAATACATATAAAGATACATAAAGCTTAAAGGACACCAAATAGATTTTACCCCCCACAAAAGTCTACTTGCCACATGATAATCAAGCCACAAAACATACAGAACAAAGAAAAAATTTTAAGAGCTGAAAAAGAAAAGGGCCAACTTACCTATACAGGCAGACCCAACAGAATTACACCTGACTATTCAATGGAAAAAATGAAAGCAAGAAGGTCCTGAACAGAAGTTATACAGACATTAAAAAGCATGGTTGCCAACCTAGACAACTATACCCAGCAAAACTACTAATCACCATAGATGGAGTAAACGAGATATTTCATGACAAAGTCAGAATTAAACAATAACTATCCACAAATTTAGCCCTTCAAAAAGCATTAGAAGGAAAATTCCAACCTAAGGATTCCAGATACACCCATGAAACCAGAAACAATTGATAATCCCACAGAAGAAAAGCCCAGAGAAAGGAAACACATACAACGTACCACCAAAAACAACAGGAAATATCAATCAGTGGTCACTAATATCTGTTTATATCAATAGACTCAATTCACCTATAAAAAGACACAAACTAACACGATAGATACACAACCAAAAACTATCATTCTGCTGCATACAAGAAACACATCTCGCGGTTCCTCTTCCAGGACTGAGTGCTGTCTGCAGAGTGAGTCCCAGCACACTCTGTAGCAGGCACAGATGAAGTCTGCCTGTCAACATACCCCCAGCTGCTGCTGAGGGAATTTGCACAGCAACCCACCTAAACCTCCAACTGAGCAAACAGATAATGACTGGGGTCCCTAAAGGACAGACTCAGACCCCGCCCAGAGAGATGACAGGAAGCACACAAGCCCCATTGCCACAACTGACCAGGAGCCACCTAATCGTGAACCACTGAAGCCATGGGCAAATGTCAGTGCAAAAACTTACATGATAATACAAAGAATAACAAGATAACTCCAGAAGAAAGTGGCGATCCTTCAAATACAAGACCTGAACTGAGCAATGAAGAGGAAAAAACAAAGAAGGAGAATTACAGACCAATTTCCCTCATGAATATTGATGCGAAAATTCTCAAAAAAATTTTGACAAACCATATAAAACAATGTATAAAAGATACCATCCACCATGACCAAGTAGGCTTCATCCCAGAAATGCAGGGCTGGTTTAACATACAAAAAACTGTAAATGTTATTCATCATATAAATAAACTAAAGGAACAAAACCACATGATCATATCCTTAGATGCGGAAAAAGCCTTTGACAAAATCCAACACTCATTTATGATTAAAGCCCTGGAGAGATCAGGAATAAAGGGAGAATACCTAAATATAATTAAGGCGATTTACAAGAAGCCGACAGCCAGTATCAAACTTAATAGAGAAAAAACTCAAAGCAATTCCACTAAACTCAGGAACTAGACAAGGATGTCCTCTCTTCCCTTATCTATTCAATATAGTTATGGAAGTTTTAGCTAAAGCCATAGGGAACGAAAAGAGATTAAGGGGATACAAATTGGAAAAGAAGAAGTGAAGCTATCACTATTTGCAGATGATATGATTGTATACATAAGTGACCCACAAAATTCTTCCAAGGAACTGCTACAGCTGATAAACACCTTCAGCAATGTAGCAGGATACAAGATTAACTCAAAGAAATCAGTAACCCTTCTATACACTAAAGATAGAAGAGCTGAAAAAGAAATAAGGGAAACATTACCCTTCATAATAGCTGCAAATAGTATTAAATACCTTGGAGTAACTTTAACCAAAGAAGTAACAGACTTATTTGACAAAAATTTTAAATCACTGAAGAAAGAAATTGAAGAGGATATCAGAAAACGGAAAGGTCTCCCATGTTCCTGGATAGGTAGGATCAACATAGTAAAAATGGCAATTGTACCAAAGGCAATGTACAGATTCAATGCACTGCCCATCAAAATCCCAACACAATATTTTTTGGACGTTGAAAGAACAATACTCAATTTCATTTGGAATAACAGGAAAGCCAGGATTGCCAAAACAATCTTACTCAACAAAAGAACCTCAGGAGGTATCACCATCCCTGACTTCAAGCTATACTATAGAGCTACAGTAATAAAAACAGCCTGGTACTGGCATAAAAACAAACTTGTGGACCAATGGAATAGAATTGAGGATCCAGACATTAACCCAAAAACCTATGAACACCTGATCTTTGACAAAGAGGCCCAAAACATTCAATGAAAAAAGATAGTATATTTAACAAATGGTGTTGGCATAGCTGGATGGAAGTGTGTAGAAAAATGCAAATAGATCTGAGCCTGTCACCATGCGAAAAACTCAAATCTAAGTAGATCAAAGACCTCAACTTAAACCCAGCCACTTTGAACTTGATAGAAAAGAAAGTGGGAAATACACTTCTACGAGTTGGCACAGGCAACCACTTCCTAAATATAACACCAGTGGCACAAACACTAAGACCAACAATCAATAAGTGGGATCTCCTGAAGCTAGGAAGCTTCTTCAAAGCCAAGGACACTGTCAATAGGACAAAATGACAGCCTACAGAATGGGAAAATATTTTCACCAACCCTACAAGTGATAGAAGACTGATCTCTAAGATATATAAAGAGCTCAAGAACCTAGAGCCCAAAACCTTGAATAACCCAATCAAAAATTGGGGTTCAGATCTAAAAAGGGAATTCTCAGCAGAGGAATCACGAATGGCTGAAAGGCACCTGAAAATGTGCTCTTCATGTTGCATTCAGAGAAATGCAAATCAAAACAACTTTGAGATACCACCTAACACCTGTTAGATTGGCTAAGATAAAAGGCACAGATGACAGCCTATGTTGGAGAGAATGCAGAGCAAGGGGAACACTCCTCCATTGTTGGTGGGAGTGTAAGTTTGTTCAGCCACTTTGGAATGCAATATGACGGTTTCTCAGAAAACTGAGAATCAATTTTCCCAAGGACCCAGCAATACCACTTCTGGGTGTATACCCTAAAGAGGCACATTCACACTCCAAAGGTATTATTAGCTCAACTATGTTCATAGCAGCATTATTTGTAATAGCAAGAACCTGGAAACAACCTAGATGTCCCTCAACTGAAGAATGGATTAACAAACTGTGGTACATCTACACAATGGAATACTACTCAGCAG
>PVIH01016762.1:0-44439 GCA_004025045.1 Sigmodon hispidus
CCTTGAATAACCCAATCAAAAAATGGGGTTCAGATCTAAAAAGGGAATTCTCAGCAGAGGAATTACGAATGGCTGAAAGGCACCTGAAAAAGTGCTCATCATCTTTAGCCATCAGAGAAATGCAAATCAAAACAACTTTGAGATACCACCTAACACCTGTTAGATTGGCTAAGATAAAAGGCACAGATGACAGCCTATGATGGAGAGGATGCGGAGCAAGGGGAACATTCCTCCATTGTTGGTGGGAGTGTAAGCTTGTTCAGCCACTTTGGAATGCAATATGGCGGTTTCTCAGAAAATTGAGAATCAATCTCCCCAAGGACCCAGCAATACCACTTCTGGGTGTATACCCTAAAGATGCACATTCACACTCCAAAGGTATTAGCTCAACTATGTTCAAGCAGCATTATTTGTAATAGCAAGAACCTGGAAACAACCTAGATGTCCTTCAACTGAAGAATGGATTAACAAACTGTGGTACATCTACACAACGGAAAACCATTCAGCAGTAAGAAAAAATGATATCCTAAAATTTGCAGGAAAATGATGGATTTGGAGAATATCCTGAGGAAGGTATCACAAACTCAGAAAGATAAGCAGAGGATGTACTCACTTATTAGTGGTCTCTAAACAAACAAACAAGAGAAAAGCCAAGCATGCCCAAGCGGCAAACCACAACCACTGTACAGCTTGGGATCAGAAACACCCTGGACTGACCCTTCGGATCCCACTCCACCTAGAGGAACACCTGACTTACTCTTGAGGGAGGGTGGACAAAACTGGATTTGCCAGGAGTGGAGACTGAACTAAGCATTATTGGATCAGTGGGATCATGCGACTGTCTGCTGCCTGCCCAGGAAGGGGATGGGGAGTTGTGGAGAAGAAAAAATGACCCGATGTGGTGGAAGGGTGAAGGGACCTTGAATAAGGATATACAGGGATAGAAAAAAAAAATTCAGAGGGAAAGCTAAACACAAAGTAACTTTATGTGTAGCAAATTATTTGCATTATCACCCTTGATAAGTCATGCTTATGATTTTTATTTTCTTTATAGTTATTGTTAACTTATCAGCATTTTCAATTAAATTTACCATTTTTCTTGATAAATACAAAATAAATAAAGAAAAAAAACCTGTAACCCTAGGGGATCTGATGCCCTCTTCTAGGTTCCCTAGACAACTGTACTCACATGTACATTCCCTACACAGACATGCTTACACACAATTAAACAGAAATAGGTACAAGGACAGATAGGTTTCTTAAGAAAGTGGTCACACAAAAATCTAGCTTAATTTTTTAAAAATCTAAGATATTTAAAAAAGTATAATATATTGAAGTAAAAGAAAGATGAAATATATCATGCATGTTATAAAAACATACATACATGCTCAAATAGGTAATATTTGATACACATAATATTTTAGTAAGATGCCTTCTGTTATTGTGATTTTGGGGCCTGTTTGGGCCACAAGTTTGGACCTTTCCTGTGGTAGCTTTTATCCCCCAAAGAAATAAGTCAGATGCTTATATTAACTTCAGACTGTTTGGCCTATGTCTCAAGCACATTACTAGTTAGCTCCTTCATCTTAATCCAACCCATTTCTAGTAATCTACCTGCCACGTGGCCCGGTCCATGGCTCACCTGGATTCCTTACAATGTTCTTCCTCAGGGGATGGATGGAGACTGACTGACTCCACCCTCCTTCTACCTGTCTCTTCTCTGATTCTGCACCCATTTCTATGGTGCTCCACATAGGCCAAAATAGCTCCTTTATTTACAAAGAACAGTCCCATCACACTCCTTGAAACATGAGTTGCAGGTGACTGCTAAGTTGCATGTGAATCAAATATGTGAAACACGGAATCTCTGAGGATCAAGCAGGATTCAAGAGGGTCTCTAAAGGGTGGGGCAGAAGAGAATCACAAAGATTGTGAGCAAAGAACATGAAGGGGTTGGTTTAAATTAGAACAGGAAGCTTAAGATGGGAAGCTCTTTCACAAACAGGTCATCAATGAGAAGAAGACAAGGAAGGTCCCTGACTTTAATGAGTGTGCATGGACAGTGACCCCTAGACAAGCGGGCAGTGCATGGTGACTTCTAAAAGTCATGCTTAGGAGATGGCTACTTATTATTATTATTATTTTTTTAAACTTTATTTATTTATTTGCCTTGGTGTTTGCCTGGAACTGGAACTACAGACAGTTGTGAGCTGCCATGTGGGTGCTGGGAATTGAACTCAGGTCCTCCGGAAGAACAGTCAGTGCTCTTAACCGCTGAGCCATCTCTCCAGCCCCGGCTACTTATTATTTATAATATACCATTTGACTTTTTGTGAGTTGCTTCCTTTATAGTTCCTCATGCAAAACCATAAACATCCAGTGGGTAAGAGTGCTCAACATAAAATCATGAGGACCTGAGCTCCAATCCCCACCACCCACATAAAAAGCAAAGCACAGCTATTCACACCCGTAAGCCCAGATGTGAGGGGTAGAGGCAAAAGGATTCCAAGAGCTCCCTGACCAGCCGAACTACCTTAAATGGCAAGCGTCTAGTTCAGTGTCCTGTCTCAAGGCAACAAGGCAGAGGAAGGCATCCAAGGTGCTGCTCTGCGGGAGTGCATACACAAAAGTGTACACCTGCACACTCACATGCATGCACCACTCACTACACACACACACACACACACACACACACACAATTTTTTAAAAACAGTGCTTGCCTCAAAGATACCCACTAGCTCCCCACTGAAGTTTTTATCTTTCTTTTTTTTTCAAAAACAAAAATAGATCTTTGTTTCTAATAAGTGAAATAGCTTAAGAACCTCCCCTAATTTTCATAATGTAAGCCTCAAAACTTAAAAAATGTAATAGAAAAGAAACTTTATGATCCTCTAGGATGGGAATAAGAAAGGTAGATTTTGATAATCATAGCATCAAAAAACCCTAAATGTGGGTTCCATACATGAACTCAATGTGGAAAATGTCTGGGGAAAGCATCTGTACTGAGCAGGTACAGACATTTTTCCCCACCATTATTCCCTAAACAATACAGATCAACAACATAATATCTACATTGCATTAGTAATCTTGAGAGATGATATAAAGTATGCAAGAGAATTATGAGGTCATTTGCAAATACTAAGGCATTTTATATAAGGGACTTGGGGATTGCAGGTTTTGATGTCTTTGGGAGTCCTGAGGTCAGTGCCCCACAGATGCTTTGGGACCTGTTGTATAGGTTCATTTCCTCTAGTGTGTGTCACGATACTCTACCTCTCATAGAAATGGGTGTTGAAGATGCTATAGAGGTGGCTCAGCTATTAAGAGCATGGAATTCAGTCCCCAGCACCCATATCAGGCAGTTCACAACCACCTGTAGCTTTATTTCCAGTGTATCCAATGCCTTGGATACAATGCCTCCAATATCTCACTTAAAAAGGAGAGAAATCTTTTAAAAAGAGAAGTGGCTGTTGAAGATCCTTGGGCAGTCTCAGTGGCACAGGAATTGACCCTGTGGTATTTATGTCTAAGAAAATGTGTGTCATAAAGGGGCTAAGGACAACAGCTGTGGCAGTTCTTGGCGCCTTCATTTTACTCCACAGAACCAGGCCACTGTAGCTGCAGACACCTATAGCTAGAGGTTTGTCCTATGCCCCTGAGGCAGCAGGATGCGGAGAGTTCTTCTGTGCAACAATCTCTTTGTTGATTGTGTCTCATTGGTTGGCTGCAGTCAGGAGTTGAGTTGTGACATGAAATATAAATGATCCACATTACTTGGTGCCGCCAACCATGCAGAATTACAAGAGTAACTGGCTGGCATTTAACTTGTATAATTTACTTTTTCATCTCCTGGGTTATCTTTGGATTCAAATCAAATATGGAAAGGAAGTCAAATGAGACTATTTAAAGGCTGGTTATTAGATCCTCCAAAAAGTATCAGGACATTCAAATTCACAGTAAAAAAAATCTTGATTATATTTCATTTCTAGAATTTTATTCATATAACTGGCTCTGTTGGTGTGAACTCCTGTAGTTTTCTTTCATATTTTTCATTACCCTTTTCTTCTTTTTCAAATCATTATGAAAAGGTGAGGACAGTTCCAAGTATGAATAGGGTTCAGCTATTCACCTGTAGACTTTGGGAGGCTTTGGAAGGCTGTGTGCTCTGCAATGTGACACCCCAGCATCAGAAAGCAGACTGGCTTGAGGAAGGCTCCCAGTGACCTGCTGGTCCTCATTCTTGCTTCTGTCCAGTGCTCTCACCTGCACTGTGGCATGGACCTAGTGACTGACTTCTAACAACTGGCATCCCAGCAGGTGAGTCACTTGGTGGTTAAGAACAGGTTGCTGTCTGTCTGGCTCTCACCTTCCTGTTTACTCATTCCGAGGGAAACCTGCTGCCATCTCAGGTGCCCTACAGAGAAGACTGTGTGATGCTGAACATAGGGTGGCTGCTGGAGGAACTGAGGCAGAGTTCAGCCCCTGTGAATGACCTCAGCCGCAGACGCTTCCCTAGCTGATTGGCAGCCAGTAAGCAGTGGTTGATTATAGCCTGTGAGTGTCCAGTCTAAGTGCTCCCAGATTCCTAACCCACAGAAACAGAGAGGGTGTTTGGTCAGGCATCAAACTGCATAGTAACTTTGGAATGACTTGATGAGACAAATAATTTACACCGTCAGGCTGGTAAAATGACACTGGGGAAGTGGTACAGCCTTGTTGGAGGAAGTATGTCACCGGGGGTAGGCTTTGAGAATTACAGCCTTGCCCCACTTCCAATTCCTGTTTCTCTGCTTCACACTTGCTGTTAAAGATGTAACTTGTCAGCTTCCTGCTCTGGCTGCCATCCCAGCTGCTCCGGCTACACCTCTCTGCCATGACAATAGACTCTGACCAGCAGGAACCATGAGCAAAAACAAACTCTCTGTCGTGTTTTATCTCAGCAAGGGCAAAGTAACTGGTAAACTGCCCTCGTGGCAGATGAGAGGAGCTGTCATGAGTTCAAGAACAACAATCAAAGTTATGTACTTAAATATTCTTGCACAAAGTACTCTTCTGACTATTTGGTAGAGAGATGGAGGAAATAGAAAAAGAAAGGAGGATGAAGAAATTCAAAAAGGGAAAATTAAACCAGACAATACTAAAAACACAAGTAAGAGGCTGTCAACACAACCATTAGGGACATAAAGGGTGGTTGTTCTTTCTCTCCCTTATACTAACTCTCAAATGCCCATATAAAATGTTTTGAGGGCTGGAAAGACATCTTAACAGTGCAGAGTGCATACTTCAGTTCCAAGCACCCATGTCAGGCAACTCTCAACCACTTAAACCCCAGCTCCAGGGAGTCTGATGGCTTCTGCTTTTGGAGGTACCTGTACTCATGTACACACACACACACACACACACACACACACACACACACACACACACACACAATCTAAAATAAAAAGGAATCGAAAAACTGATTTGAAATATTTATATATTTTCATGCATTTTAAAATTTAAAAATTATTTTGTGAAATGTGAGCATAAGACAACTTGAGGGACCTGATTCGCTCCTTCTACCTTGTGGGTCCAAGGACTGAACTTGAGGTGTCATCAGGCTCTGACACAGGCCCACTGAGACATCTTGCCAGCCCTGTTATCGTGGATTTTAAAGAAATCACATAAAGATGCTTGTGTGGTTAGCATGAATGCATGCACATGTGCAGTGGTGTGGTTAGCGTGAATGCATGCATATATGTGGTGTAGGCATGTTCTGCCTGCATGTGGAGAGGCTAGCTAGAAGCCAGTGCTGAGTGCCTTTCCTCACTTGCTCTCTGCTTCTGCTCATTTATGTATTTAGGATGTATTTATTTTGTATTTTATATGTCAAAGTGTTTGGCTCGCTTGTACATCTGTGTGTCACATGCATGCGTGGAAATCAGAAGAGGACACAGATCCCCTGAAACTGGAGTAATGGATGGTTTGAGTCAGTCATCTTTCAGAGAAACATGTGCTCTTAACCACTGAGCCATCTTTCAGTTCTTCAGCCCCTCTTTCTTTTAGAGACTTTATGTCTCAGTGAACCTTACCTGACTCCATGGCAGGAGTTACAGGAATGTGATATCATTTCTCTCATTTTGGGTTCTGGGTAGGCTGTTGGTTTTGCCAGTGAGATCAGACACACACACACACACACACACACACTACCAGGGTCACACGAGAGTTTATTCAGGAGAGTTGCTAGGAGAATACAGGAGCAGAGAAGCAGAGAGAGAGAGACAGACTGCCATATGGTGTCTCCTTTTAAGAGAAAGGGTGGGCACAGATTTATGTAGTCACATCTAGGGACATGCCCTCTGGATACTGGGCACTCAGTCGGCACCCTGTTGGCTTTACCATGTGTTTGCTACATGCTAGGAATTCTTATTTCACCCAGCGCCATGTTGGGTTCACCATGTGGCATGCCAGGAATCCTTACATAGGCAAACTCAGATTTTGTGCTTAGACTTTTTCCAACTAAACTATTTCCTTGCTCATGATTTTGATCTCTATGTCCTGACTAATTTTCCTTTTTTCTTCCTTCCTTCCTTCCTTCCTTCCTTCCTTCCTTTCTTTCTTTCTTTCTTTCTCTCCTTCTTCTTCTTCTCCTTCTTTTCCTCCTTCTCCTCCTCCTTCTTCTCCTTTCATTTTAGTTTTAGTTTTTCTTTGAGACAGGGTTTTTCTTTATAACCCTGGCTGTCCTGGAACTCTGCAGACCAGGCTGGCCTTGAACTCACAGAGGTCCGCTAAAGATGTGCACCATCAAGGCCTGACTCCTTACTAATTTTCTGTCTAGTTCTATAAGTTATGGATAGACTGAGAATTATAAGTGTATTTGCCTTTTCTTCCTAGTTCTATTAGTTTTCTGTTTTATATGTTCTGTCTAGTACTTACCTATTTTGAATTGCTATGCTTCTCAGTGGATTGATCTTTTCCTCATATAAAACCCATGTGTGTCTCTAATACATTTTTGGTTCTGAAGTTTCTTCATGTAGTATTATTAACACAGTGATTGTTGTTTGGTTCTGATTAATGTTTGCATGATATATTTTTTTGCACTCAATATGCCCTTGTCATTTACAATGATCATACTGTAGACTCTCATGTAGTTGGGTTGTGATTTTAAACTTACTTTGTCAATTTAATCTTCTCATTGCAGCATTTATAATGTACATTTACATTTTATATAATTACTGATGCAGGTTAAGTATGCCAGTTTATGTTTTGTTTTCTGTATTCTATTTTTTGACATTTAGTTTCTTTTTTATACCACCCTTGTGGGTAACTTATGCAACTGTAACCAAGATCTATTTCTAGAACATTTATGCCATCAAAATAGCAACTTTTTAATCCATTAAAAATATCACTCTCTTTCTCCTTAAGTGGTATATATTAAAGTATCTTTATGTTGTTGCTGCTGTGGCCTTTTTGATTTCTCTAGATCACATTATGTGAATCTATCATGGTCCACTGATGTCATCAATTTACCCATTCAAGATAAATATAGAAACTTCACCTTCCGTATTAGCTTTTTTCATGTTTCTACAGCCAAACACCTGCCAAGAAGTAACTTAAAAGAAAAAGTGTTTGAGGCTAGAAAAATGGTTCGATGTTTTATTACTATTATTACTTTTATAGAATAAAGTCTCATTTTTTATCCATGCATTCCCTTGTTCAAACTCCCGACCCCTCCTGGTCACTCTGTCTTCTCCCCGTCTCCTTATCTCCTCCCAAGAAAGGGTAGGAGGTTCCAAGGTGACTTGGTTCAGCATCCACTCCAGGCAAGCCCGATTCTTCATCCCAGTATCAAGACTGGGTCAGGTGTTCCTCTGGAGGGAATGGGCTCCATGGTGCTTCAGATCCCAAGCTGTACAGTGGTTGTGGTTTGCAGCTTGGATGTTCTTAGCTTTTTGTTTAAAGTTTACTAATGAGTGAGTACATCCCCTGCTTATCTTTCTGGGTTTATCATACCTCGATCAGGAGGATATTCTCCAAATCCATCCATTTGCCTGTGAATTTTAGGATATCATTTTTTCTTACTGCTGAGTAGTACTCCATTGTGTAGATGTACCACAGTTTGTTAATCCATTCTTCAGTTGAGGGGCATCTAGGTAGTCTTCAGGTTCTTGCTATTACGAATAATGCTGCTATAAACATAGTTGAGCTAATGCTTTTGGGATGTGAATGTGCATCTTTAGGGTATATGCTCAATAGTGGTATTGCTGGATCCTTGGGGAGATTGATTCCCAGCTTTCTGAGAAACTACAATATTGCATTCCAGAGTGGCTGAACAAGCTTGGCTCAGTGGTTAAGAGCACTTACTGCTTTTTTCAGGGAACTGGAGCTTGGTTGCAAGCATCCACACTGGATAGCTCACAATTGCCTGTAACTCTATCACCAGGAGAATCTGACACTCTCTTTTAGCTTCTGGAGTCTGTCACCCACACGCACACACATGCACACATGTGCAATCAAGTTGGCAATCAAAGTTAGCTACTATACCTCCTTTTGAATCATCATTCTTTCAGTTTACAACATAACATTTTCATCATTTCTTCTACATAACTTAGAATAACATTATTGCTACAAAATTTATTAACAATTTTGAAACTTAAAAAGAAACCAAAAAGATTTTTCTTTCTTTGAAACGTGATCTCATGTATCTCAGACTGACCTTGAAACCTATACACTTCCAGTCCTGCTTCAATTGAGCACCAACATGCCCAGTTTATTGGATGCTGAGGACTGAATTTAAGGCTTTATACACATCCAAGTGCCCTACCAACTAAGACACACACACACACACACACACACACACACACACACACAGACAAACCTACTGCCACAGTGGCATTTCCTATAAGCAACGTCTACTTCTGTTTTCTTTCAATATATTTTTCTTAAGCTTTAGCTTTCATAATTGAGTGTGTGTGATGGCACAGGTTGTGTGTGTGTGTGTGTGTGTGTGTGTGTGTGTCTTACTTGGTTCAGTTTCTTGAATTTGTAGGTTCATGTCTTTCAATAAACAAGGAGAAATTTTGGTTCTTTTTTTTTTTTTTTTTTAATAATTCAAGTACCTTATGGCTCTCTAGGACTGTTTTTTCCTTTGTTCGGAAGGAATGTGTTCTATAGGTCTGTCCTTACAGTCCCTGGTTCTAGCCTCTGGTGTTCCCTTTCCATTACTGAGTTTATGTAGCACATTTTCAATTGAGTTTCCTGTCTTTTCAATTCTTTTGTCTTCATTGGGTTCATTTCTATTTCTTTGCAGAGGCTTAACATTTTATGATACTTATTTACTACTTATTTATTTATTTGTTTTACTTGTTGTGTATGTTGGAAAGAGAGCACATGTGTATATGGAGGGCAGAGAATGACTCTCAAAAATGAATCCTCCCATTCCACCATGTGGGGCCTAGGAATTGAACTCTGGCTATCAGGCGCAGTGCCAAATGCCTTCACCCACTAAGCCAGCCCCATCAGCCCTCTGATGAATTTTAAACTGTTGATTCAGAAGAATTTTCAAATTATTGCTGAAACCTTTTATGACACCTATTTTAGTATCACTTTTAGGTAATTCAACATTCATTTCATCTCACAACTTAACATGTATTGCTTTGTCTTTTCATGTATTGTTTTCCTGGTTCTTGGATGGTTTTTCTTCCATATCCTGATCACTTTGGGTAGCTGATTGTGAGGTTTTTGTCCCCTCCTACCACCTCTGCTGCCCCCTCTTCCTTCCCCTCTTTCCTGTCCCTTTTATTCTTAACAAGCATGCTGACACAGCTTTGACAATCTGGAGAGGTCCACACACCTGCGTGTAAATGGTGGTGTAAAGTTCAGCTCCACTCTGGCTGCCTGCACTGACAAATTCCCACCTGGCTCCTACTATGTAATGGCCTCTGAGTGGCATGTGTCACCCTAACTCCTGAGCACTTCCTGTTTCTACTAAGTAGAGGGTAAGAGGTCAGTCCAAAACCACCCAACAGGGGGTTGGAGCATTGCCTCCCACTGCCACAGGTGAAGGGGGGGTGAAGGGATCGATCAGGAGGCTCTAAACATCCAAGTGAGCCTCCAGTGTCTGTTTAGAGCCCAGGGGAGAACCTGCTGGTCTTGGTTTCTGCTATTGGGTCACATTTCTCCATTTTTGATGAGGGAACAAAGGCCTGTAACCTTGTTTAAAGAAAAAGAAAGAAAGAAAGAAAGAAAGAAAGAGAAATTCTTTCTTAAAAACAAACAAAACCATCAATAGTCATTGCTCGTAAATGCCACAAAAAGTTCTTCGGAAAGCAAGGATGATGTGAGTCAGACATTCAGACGAGAGCAAAGGAAGTAGTTTATAAGGGATTAAGAATGAGATGAGGGCTATGAGATGAGGACTGGAGCGATGGCTCAGAGGTTATGAACACTGGCTGCTCTTCCAGAGGTCCAGAGTTCAATTCCCAGCACCCACATGGTGGCTCACAACCATCTGTAATGAGATCTGGTGCCGTCTTCTAGCCTTCCGGCATACATGCAGACAGAACACTGTATACAATAATAAATAAATAAATCTTTAAAAAAAAGTGAAATCTCACCTTTCTTACTGTTCTTTCAAAGAATCATTTCACTTCTGTCTGGGTGTAAGTGAATCCCATGTGCAGGTGGGTGCAGAGACTGCAGGAGTGTCCCATCCCAAGGACTAGAGTTATAGGTGGTCGTGAGCTGCCTGACCTGGGAGCTGAATTCAGGCCCTTGGCAAACGTTACAAGTGTTCTCATTTGCATATGTTTCCCCAACCCTCTCCTATTGCATTTTTTTTTAATTTTTATTTTATGTGAATTGGTGTTCTGCCTGCATGTATAACTGTGTAAGGGTGTCAGATCTTGGAATTACAGACAGTTGTTAGCTGCCATGTGGATGCTGGGAATCGAACTCAGGTCCTTCGGAAGAATAGTCAGTGCTCTTAACTGCTCAGCCATCTCTCCAGTCCTCCTATTGCTTTTTTTTTTTTTAATTTTTTTAACTTTATTTATTTAATTATTTGTCTTGGTGTTTGACTGGAACTGAAACTAGAGACAGTTGTTAGCTGCCATGTGGGTGCTGGGAATCGAACCCTGGTCCTCTGGAAGAGCAGACGGTGCTCTTAACCGCTGAGCCATCTCTCCAGCCCCCCTCCTATTGCTTTTAACTGATCTAAATAGTTAAGATTTTGCTCAAAATTATAACAATAGTAATCAGGGTTTTAATATAAATGTCAGCCACCGGAGGGAAGGATTGGAACTACTGTGCTATTCTAAAGTACTCATTCTGCTGCTCAAGGCCATAGTGGTATTTGAAAGTGAACTTGGGTTGGCTGTAAGGTATATCAAAAACACTGAGGCAATTGGTATAAAGGAAGAAGAGCAGGTGGAGTCATTAGAAGGAGAAACAGCACCTTGTCCCCCTATGGGTGGGGTGCTGTACAAAGCATTTTCAGAGAGGGAGAGGAAGACAGACAGATTACAAAGTAGCTAGAATGGGATTTGGAAGAGTGATGCTTGTCCTTAAAGGCTTAGGGTCCTTTCTAAAGTTCAAAGGCTGCAGTTGTAATTGATGTGAATCTCAGTCCTGTGCTCTTATGACAAAACCATAGAACTTGGAACAAACTTCTATCTTCTATTTACGGGAGAGCATATACTTTACAAATAATTATGCAAACACTTGCTTTCTTGAGACAATCACTTATCTGGAAGATTTGAACTCAAATTTCAGCTTTACCATTTTGTCAGCTGTGTAATCTTGTGTGTGTGTTCATGTCTGAATACACATGCACGTGTAGGTTCACATGCACTTGTTCATGAATCCAGGGAAAAGCTAACCTGGGATGTATCCCTCAGTTATTCTCTGTTGAAACAGGGTTGTAGTGAGTTTTTCTGTGTCCCGCAGCCTCTTGGTCCCAAATAAACAAAGTCTTACATTAATTACAAACTGTTTGGTCTGTGGCTCAAGCTTATTAATAACTAGTTCATGTATGTTCAATTAACCCATTTCTATTAACCTATGTGTTGTCATGTTTCTCACAGCTTTATCTGCAGTCTACCACATCTTGTTCCCTCTGGTGGCTCTCAGCATCTCCTATGACCCCATCTTTCTTCTCCCTGTATCTCTCTTTGTTTCCTGCCTAGCTATAGCCTGTCTTGCCATAGGCCAAAGCAGCTCTTTTTATTAATCAATGGTGTCAACACATAGTCACATCATACGGAAAGACCATCCCACAGCACAAGGTTTCTCCTAAAACCTGGAGGTTACCAGTTTGGTTTGGCCAGGGAAGTCCAGGAATCTGTGTCCATCTAGTGCTTGGGTTACAAATGCAGCTGATGACCTCACACTTTTTTTAAATTTTTTTTCCATACAAAATCTTTTGATCATCCTCTTATCCAATTACTCCAAGATCCTCCCGTGGTCTCTACCCACCCAAATTTATGTTCTTTTTCTCTATTTCCAAAAAACCAAACCAAACCAAACAAAAACCAAAGAAATGACAACTCCATTGGAGAAAATGGCTTTGTCTTTGCCTATGGTGATCAATTGCAGACAGCTTCTCAATAAGGGTAGGACTTTGGGTCCTATCTCAGTTCAGGGACCCTATATGGTTTGAATCTGAGAAGATATTACACATGCTTCTTCAGTCTCTGAATCAATATGTGCATTAGTCTTGTTGTATCTGAAAGACACTGTTTCCTTGAAGTCATCCACCTCCCCTTTCTCATAGATCCCTGAGCCTCAAGGAAATTGTTTTATGAAAACATACCATTTAGGAATGAATGCTCTATATCACTGTCTGCACATTGTCCAGTTATGGGTTTCTATGTAAATTACCAGCTACTGCAAGAAGCTTCTTTGATGGGGGTTGAGCAAGGCATTGATCTATGGGTATAGACCTATGCCATAAGGAGTCATTTTAATGTTATACTCCTTTAGCGGAATAATAGTAGTAGGTTTTCCTTTAGACCCATGACCTAGATAGTCTCTGGTTCTTGCCCATTTTAGCAGTGTCGGGTATGACTTTCATTTGATGGAGTAGGCCTTAAATCTAAGCAGAAAGTAGTTGGTGACATTTGTACCATTATCGCACAAGTATACTTTATAAGCTGGTCACGGTTTTAATTTGCAAGGTTTGTAACTTTTCTCATCAGATAGCATGCAGGGTACCTTCCCCTACCATGACCACCAGTAAATAGGATAGGGCTTCTGTCAGGGCATCAGCTGAAATTCTCCATGTTTAAGAACATAAGTTAAGCATTATCTTCAGCAATAGGGCCAGCATGTAGAAAGTAGCCAATAGATTTGACAATAGCCTATGAATTTTGGGGGTTTTCATGGGGCCCCTTTAGCCAACAGCTCAATGGGATTCTTTTCTAGCACTGCAGGTTTTTTTTTTTCAATTTATTTATTTAAATGTGAATTGATGTTTTGCCTGTATGCATATCTGTGTGAAGGTCAGATCCCCTGGAACTGGAGTTACAGACAGTTGTGCGCTGCCATGTGGGTGCTGGGAATTGAACCAGTGTCCTCTGGAAGAACAGCCAGTGTTCTCAACCTTTGAGCCATCTTTCCAGCCCCCAGCACTGCAGGCTTTACTTGATGCTTTAAAGTATCTAGATGGGGCATTGTCATCCCTATTATTTGGTGGTTCTGTGTAAATTCTTTCATATATGTATATATTTTAGGAAGCTTTCAATTGTTTCCATTGATTTTTCAAATGGTTTTAGTGTTGGTTTTCCCTACTTACATTCACCCCTTTCTTCTGTTCCTCCTCCTGTTTAATGCTCCTATTCTAGTCTCTCCATAACTCTGTGCTCTATTACTCCTTCCCATGGAAATCCCCTCTGCCCCCTTCTGTGTACCTAACCTCTGTGGTTATTTGGATTGTAGCACACAAATCACAAGCTTAATAGCTAACAACATGAATAAGAGAAAAAAATACAGTATTTGTATTGTGGTTTCCAATTTCTGGTTATCATGACTAGAGCAGCAATGGACACAGCTGAGCAAGTGTCTTTGTGATAGGATGAAGAATCTTTGAGTCTATGCACAAGAATGTTGTCTTAGTTAGAGTTTCTATTGCTGTGAAAAGACTCCATGACCAAAGCAGGTTTTTTTTAACTTTATTTATTTATTTATTTGCCTTGGTGTTTTGCCTGGAACTGGAACTACAGACAGTTGTTAGCTGCCATGTGGGTGCTGGGAATCGAACCCAGGTCCTCTGGAAGAGCAGACGGTGCTCTTAACCGCTGAGCCATCTCTCCAGCCCCCCCCCCAAAGCAGTTTTTATAAAGAAAATGTTTAATTGGAGTGATTCACTTACAGCTTCACTTAAAGAGGTTTGGTCCATTATCATCATAATGGGGAACATGGCAGCATGCAGGCACACAAGGTGCTGGAGAAGTAGCCAAAAATCCTATATCTGGCAGGTAATAGGAAGTCAACTGAGACATTGGGTGGTATCCTAAGCATAGGAAACCTCAAAGCTCATCCTTACAGTGCCACGTTTCTATCACAAGGCCATATCTACTCCAACAAAGCCACACCTCCTAATAATGACATTCCCTATGAGATGAGTGCCAAGTACTCTCACCACCAATGGGTGAGTCTTCCCCTACATTCTCTTCCGTATGAGCTATCATTTGCTTTATTGTTCTTGGCCATTCTGACTGGTATAAGGTGAAAAGAAATCTCAAAGTAGTTTTAGTCTGCGTTTCCATGAAGGCTAAGGATGTTGAACGTTAAGTGTTTCTCTATCATTCGTGTTTCATCTTTCTAGAACTTTCTGCTTAGTTTTGTACACTATTTTTAAATTGGGTGGTTTTCTTGATGTTCATTTTTTTAGTGTTTTATATATTTTAGATATTAACTCTATCACATGTGCAATTGATTAAGATATTTTTACATTCTGTAACCTGTTGCTTTGCCTGAGTGAAGGTATCTTCTGCTGTACAGAAAAGTATACTTATTAACTGTTGATCTTAGTGCCTGTGTACTTAATGACCTTAGTGTTGGTGTTCTATTCAGAAGGTTCTTTCCTCTGCCAGTGACTTCAACCCAATTTCCCCACTTTCTCTTCTATCAGATCTGAACATCTGGTTGTTTTGTGGTGATCGTTGATCCATTTAGAGTTAAGTACTGAATGGAGAAGGTCTACATGCACACTTCTACATACAGCCGTTCAGTTTGACCAGCATCATTTTTAAAGGTGCAGTCTTTTCTCTGGTATGTATTTTTGTCTTCTTTGTCAAAAATCAGGAGTCCATGCACTGTATGGTGGCACACACCTTTAATCCCAGCATTCAGGAGATAGAGGAAGGCAGATCTCTGTGAATTCAAGGCCATCCTGGTTTACAAAGTGAGTTATAGGACAGCCAGGGCTGTTATAGAAGAAAATTTCATCTTGGAAAAAAACAAAACAAAAACCAAACAAAACAGAACAGAAGTACATAGGTTTATAGACTTGCATCTGGGTCTTTAATTTAATTCCATTGATCAGTGTCTGCTTTTATGCCAATATCATGCTGCTTTTATTATCATGGTTTTGTAATACATCTTGAAATCTGGGATGGTGTTGTAACCTTCTCATAAGTTCTTTTCGTATTCAGAATTTTGCTAACTTTCTATATGAAGGTGAAGTTTTTTTTAATTTCTGTGAATAATTGTAATATAATTTTGATGGTGATTGCATCAAATCTGTAGATTGCTTTGGGTAGTAGCCATTTTCATGATAGTAAGCAAACTGATTCATGACATGGGAGATCTTTACATTTTCTTGTGCCTTTCATTTATTTGTTTGTTTGTTTGTTTGTTTGTTTGTTTGTTTATCTGAAGACACATTCTGTATTATATTTACATTTTAAGACTAACTTTAATCTCAGAATCACATATCCAAATACCTACTTCCTTTTTGTCAACTTCACCTTAAAACTTCTAAGCATGTTTTATTAAGCACAGACTGTAAACAAATATTTACCACGTCTGTTACATGTAACAAATGGGAACAGCTTTTAACAGAGATTCATCAATACCCCAAACATCTTTCTATTATAAATACAGATATCAAGAGCACCTTGAAGCTATTTTTGATGCTATAGTGGTCAGCATCCACACCCACACTGATTCAAGAGTGAGCACAACTGTGACTACCTGCTACTTTAACAGTTCACTGCAGTCTAAGGACGATGGATAAAGTATGTCATTGCTGTTCTTCCTTCTTGAGACTTTTTACTTTTCAAAAAGACAAAGGTTTCTACTGCCATCTGACACTCCTTTGCTGTGCTTTTGTCTTGAAAACCTGAATTCAATTTTGATTACTTCAGGCTCATGTTTAAATGACAGTGCTTTAAGAAGAGAAAAAAAAAATGTGCTTCACTTCTCTTGTTCCCTGAAAGCATAATAGGAGTACATATATTAAATATATTCTTACAACTGTCTGGGTCATGTTTACCAGCTGGAATTCTTTTACTTAATATGTGGGTATTTTACATGGTGATATTTAATCAAGACATTAACTTGAGTAGAAGATTGTTGATTTGAGACAAGTTTGAAATCCACTAAAATCAGTTGTTGTATGTCTGTCCTTCTGGTAGCTGTAGAAGTTTTATATATTTTTTGGACATCATTAGACCTCTTAGCTCTTGGAGTACAAATTTAATGCTATAGGAATTTTGCCATTTTGCTAACAGTGGTATGCTTCGTGCATCCACCATTCCACTGGAATTATTGATTCCATTCATATTAATATTTGTTACAAATCTAACTGATGGAGGAGCTTCTGGGTATTTGGATCCACATTCTATTTTCAAGCTATATGTTCTGTTTTCATAGTTTGTCCTTGGTGGCCCAATAATCATGTCTGTCCACCTTGTAAGTGTCACATCTTCATCATCTTCAAGGCCCCAGATAACCACGCCATCACCTACTCCTTTCTGTCCTTCTTCAAGTTCTTCCAACAATTGAAAAATCTGAGGAACTTTAACTTCTTAAAATGCAAAAATCACAACATCCACTCAACTCCTTCCACTTCTGCAACCTAGATTCAATAAAAACTGTGGAGACCGTCATCTCCTCATCTTTAATTTATTTTTTTTCGATATTTTTGTTTTCATTATACAAGTCTTTCACTATCTTGAGTTATCCTAAGATTAATATATTTTTGAGGCTATTATAACAAGTGCTGTTTTCCTGATTTTTTTCTCAGTTTGCTTTATTTATATATAGGAAGGCTAGTGTTCTTTTCTTTGTGTGTGTGTGTGTGTGTGTGTGTGTGTGTGTGTGTGTGTGTGTAAGGGGGAGGGGTATCCTGTTACTTTGTTAAAAGTGAATACCAGTTCTAGAAGTTTCCTGGTAGAATGTTTAGGGACTTTTATGTATAAACTCCTGTCATTTGCAAACAAAGATACTTTGGCTTCTTTCTTTTAATCTTGGCTGTGAGCTTGCTGGAAATCACCTTAATTTGTTGGAGTATGTTCTTGTTCCCATCCTGAAGAGACACTAGATTTTATCAAAAGCCTTTTCTGCATCTAATGAGATGTGTTTTTTGTCTTTCAGTCTGTTTATAAGGTAGATTATGATTATTGATTAATGTATGTTGAACCATCCCTGCAGCTCTGGGATAACTCCAACTTGATCATGGTGGGTAACCTTTTTGATCTGTTCTTAGATTTAGTTTGTAAGGAATTTGAGAATATTTGCATCTATGTTTATAAGGGATATTGGTGTATAATTTTCTTTGTTGATGGGTCTTTGTGCTATTGGTATGTGGTTGGTATTGGCCTCATAAAAAGAATTAGTAACTGTTCCTTTAGTTTCCATTTTGTGGAAGAATTGGAAGACTATTAGCATTAATTCTTCTTTGAAGTCCTGGTAGTATTCTGAGCTGAACACATCTGGCCCAGTGCTCTTATAATTACTGCTAGGTAGAAATTGCTTAAATTTTGTTTTATTGTGGAATGGTTTTCTTTCTCTGTCAATTGTTAGTGATAGTTTTGCTATGTATAGTATTCTGGGCTGGCATTTGTGGTCTCTTAGAGTTTGTAGAACATCTGTCCAGGCCCTTCTGGTTTTCAGATTCCCAATTGAACAGTCAGGTATACTCTAATAGGTCTGCCTTTATATGTAGTTAGTCTTTTTCCTTTGTGGCTTTTAATAGCCTTTCTGTATTCTGCACACTTAGTATTTTGATTGTTATATGTTATGAGGAACTTCTTTTATTGTCTTATTTGTTTTTTGTTTGTTTGTTTTTGCTTCTTACAGCATCTCTTGCTCCACACAGGCATCCCTTTTCTTAGATTGGGAGTTTTTTCTTCTACTATTTTGTTGAAATATTTTCTATGACCTTGACCTGGGTTTCCTCTTCTTCATCTATTCTTGTTTATCCTATATTTTCAGATTTTGTAGTAGCACGAGTGAGACTCAGAGCCAAATATTGGGGGAAGGCTGAAATATCAGAGAGAGGAAGCACCACAGTCAGTTCTCACCCAGCTGTTTTGCAACTTCCTTGGCCTCACTCCTGGTCACTTCTGCCTGTGCTTCTATCAGTGGCTTCTGTTCTCTCTGGGTTTCTACAGCCCTTATATACTCTATCCCATCCAGGTTAGGATTAAAGGCGTGTAGCCTTGAAGTTCAGTCTCTGGAGTTGTGGGATTAAGGGTGTAGGTCACCACTCCCAGCTTTCCCTGTGCTGGGATTAAAGGTGTGTGTGACTGACTCAGCTGTTTATCCTTGTATTCAAGGATCTGAGCTGTCTGCCTAAGATTTAACTGTGGGCTTTCTCCCCTAATATTCAGGTTTTATTAAGTATGTAATATATATCCACAAGATTCCCTGGATGTTTTGTGCTTGGATATTTTTCAATATTTAACATTTTCTTTGACCAATTTATTCATTTCTTTTACCTTGTCTTCAAGCCCTGACAGTCTCTTTCTTCCATGTCTTATAATTTGCTGGTGAGGCTTACCTCTGGAGTTTTGGTTTGATTTCCTAAATTTTTCATTTTTAGTTTTATCTCAGTTTGGGTTTTTTTGTTTTGTTTTGTTTTTTGTAAGTGGAAGTTTCCGTCCCACCAGCAACTTCCAAATATTGAGCAGCTGCTTTCCAAATTACCACACAGAGGCTTATATTAATTATAAATGCTAGGCTGGTAACTCAGGCTTTTAACCAACTAGCTCTTACACTTAAATTAACCCATAATTCTTATCTGTGTTCAGTTGTGTGGCTCCGTACCTTTTCTCAGTATGGCGTTCTCATCTTGCTTCTCTGTTTTTGCCAATGACTCTCTGACTCTGCCCTTCTTCTTCCCAGAATTCTCAGTTTAGCTTTTCCTCTTAACTTCCTGCCCAGCTACTGACTTATAGCTTTTTATTAATCAAATGAAAATAATCCATTTTCATAGTGGAAAAAAAGGATTGTTCCACGGCATTCTTTAGTGATTTTGTTTCTACTTTCATGTCTTAAAATGTTTTCATTATTTCATTCTACTGTTTGTGTTTCCATGGTCTTCACTGAGGCACTTATTCAAACTCACTTTAAGATTCATTAACATAATTATAATTGGTATTTTAAGGTTCTTGTCTTGTGTGTGAGCTAAACTTCATTCCTCAGAGCCTATTGCAATAGAATTGTTTGTTTCTGCATGGGACATATTGTCTTGATTGTTCATGTTTGTGTTTTGGGGTTTGTATCTAGGCATATGGAGTTATGATGAATGCTTCAGGTATTTCTTGGTGTTGATATCTGGTTTTGTCTTTTTTTTTTCTCTTGGTGGGTGTTCCAGTCTTTGGGTATTGTTATCTTCTCTGGATTCTAGGAAAGTGTGGTGGCTATGGGGTCTTTGGTAGAGAGTGCTCCTATTGGTCTTGGATGAACAAAGGCGTTAAGATATGCTAGAAGGAAAAGCTGAAAGAGTCAGTGGGAAAGAGCTGGAGGCAGGGAGTGGAGATAAGGTGGGAGGAGGGCTGCAGTAGGGTGCAGAGTAAATCTGCAAAGACATGAACAAAAGAGCCCACAGGTCTATATGGTTTCTGGGATATGGACCTCATACTATGCATAGCAAACACTCTACTGGCTGAGCTGTCCCTCCCCATCCCCTAACTTTGTAATTCTGAATTATCCCCTCTGTGCTTCCCAGTCTTCATCTGTAAAATAGAAATCAAAACAAAAATGCTTCTCATTTTAAATGATTGCTGGAGATAACTACGTATTTTTATTTATTTATTTATGCATGCTTTAAGTATGTGTATTCGTGGGTTTATTTATTTATATAACTACATATTATTTATTTATATAACCACATGTATTTATATTTTATATTTATATATTTCATTTATTTATATAACTACATACTTTTCTTCTATTTATTTGTGTGTGGGTGTGCATGTAATATCTTCATGAGTTTATATGTACCACATGTACAGGTACCTGAGGAGGCCAGAGAACATCAGATCTTCTGCAACTGGAGTTATAGGCAGTTGTTAGCCACCTGAATGGGTGCTGGGAACCAACCTCTCTTCAAGAACAGTAAGTGCTCTTAATTGTTGAGCCATCTTTCTAGTCAGAGACAGTACATATTTAAAACAGAGCACATTTCATATTGTAAGCACTGTGTAAATGGTAGCTGTTATTAGAGACAAAAGACCCCCCCCAACACTTTACTACCTCCACATAATGAGGAAGTAATGATTCAAACTCAAAGCTTTCAAAAGTGGGGAGGATGCATCCTACCATCCTGTTTCGTTGAACAGCATCTCCTGCTACTTAATAAGGATTGAAATCTCTGCCATTCACAGGTGGCTGGAAAGAACACACAGTTTGCCTCTTCTAAGTTATCCATTTTGCAGAGTGAGGCTGGGAGGCACTGAAGGATTTACTTCAAAGCTACAGTATCAGCCACCTTCCTGCTCTACCCAGTCAAGCACACAAGAGAGAGGTCCAGAAACTGAGACATCCAGATTACAGAAAGAAAATGAATCATACCAATAAAACCCAGAGGAACAAGTCCACAAGGCATACATACCCCCGAGGGTAAATACCAGATTCCAGGGACCCATCCTCTTAGAAAGGGGAGTCACATTTTTGTTTTGTAGCCAGATAAGAACCACTTTAGCCTGAGAAGTAGCCAAGTCTACGCTGTGAGAGCTTGGCTGCTGTGGAAGGGCTAACTCCTGTTAACATTAATGGAGCAGAAAGTGAGGATATTGGCATAGAAGGAACATGCTATTTTCTGCACTACCCACTGATCCTAGCGAGCAGGTCATGTTGCAAACAAGCGTTATTCATCCAACCGGCAAATGTCAACACGTCCCAGACCATACAGTGGATACAAAGAACAGAGAGCATTTATGTTGTCAGTATGTGCCACTAGACGTTTTGCTTTCCTTCACTTCTTAAGCCAGTCCTAACAGTAATTTCCAGAAATGAATATGATAGAATTCATTTTGCAAAATATTAAAGAGGAATATTTTTCTTGATTTGGTATTTTTTAATAGCACATTTTGTCAGTTTGCTCTTTCCTTTTAGCCGTGAGCTATAACAAGCCAGGCACTTGCTCCAAGATCTGTGAAAATCTTGTCCATTCATTTTCACAGTCATGATCACGGTCTTTCTTAATCTATTCAAGAATATTTTGCATAAAAATATTTTCAAGGAAGTAAATTTTAAAAATATTTCTCAAATCTGAGGGATAAAATTTATGCTTTCTGTATGTTTTGTCTTGTGCTGTTTGTCTGGTTTTCAGATTCTAAGAATTAATTCATCTGTTCCCCTATGTTCTACTTTGATTTCTATTGATGTGTTGAAAACAGCTTGTAAAGGAAAGGGGTCTATGGCCTCTTAAAACTCCCCATCATAGTCCAGTGCTGAGGGATGTCACGGTAAGAACTCAAGGAAGGAACTGAAGCAGAGGCCTTGGAGAAATGCTGCTTGCTGGCTTGCTCCCCATGCCTTGTTCAGTCTACTTTCTTAGACACCCCAGAATCACCTGCCTAGAGGTGGTACTGCCCTCAGTGAGCTGGACTCTACCACATCAACTGTTAGCCAAGAAAATACCCTACAGACTTGCCTACAGGCAATCTGATAGGAGCATTTTCTCAGTCTCGTCCCAGGTAAATCTAGCTTGTGTCAAGTCTACAAAGCCCAGGACATTTTATTTTATTTTATTTTATCTTTTTTTTAAACTTTATTTATTTAATTATTTGCCTTGGTGTTTGCCTGGAACTGAAACTACAGACAGTTGTTAGCTGCCATGTGGGTGCTGGGAATCAAACCTGGGTCCTCTGGAAGAGCAGACGGTGCTCTTGACCGCTGAGCCATCTCTCCAGCCCCCGACATTTTATTTTCATTTAAAAATGTTGTGTATGATGTGTGTGCCCACTTGCGTGAGTGAGGGGATGCACATATCACGGCATGAGTACATTTAGGGGATAATCTTGGGTGTCTGTCCTCACCGTCTACCTTGTACGAGGTGGTATGTGTTGTGGTTTGCTGCTGAGTGCAGCAGGCTAACTGTCCCATGAACTTCTGGGTAGTCTATCTCTGCCTCCCATCTCTCTGTAGAATTGCCAGGAGTACAGACACACACTACCGCATCCAAATCAGTGTGGCTCGTGGACACCGAAATTCGGGTCTTCAAGCTTGTACCGAAAAGGCTCTACTCACTGAATCTTCTCTCTAGTAAAAAGTAGTTAATAAAAAAAATAAAATTCTGTTGTTTTAGTTGTAACTTTTCTTTGTTTTTTGCTTTTTTAATTATGAATAAAGTCATATTTTTATCCATGTATACCCTTGTTTAAGCTCCCTTCCCCCTCCCGCCCGTCCTAGTCACTCTCTCTTCTCCCCATCTCCTTATCTCCTCTCCATCAAAGGCAGGAGGTCCCAAGGTCCCAGTGTGGCTTAGTTCAGCATCCACTCCTGGCAGATCCGCTTTCCTCACCCCAACATCAAAATTGGGTCAGGTGTTCCTCTGGAGGGAGTGGAATCCAAGGGGCCGGTCCTGCTGTAACTTTTCAATGAAGGCAGTTTATAAAATAGTGAAATGGAGTTAGGGATGTAGGTCTGTTGGTAGAATGCAAAAACCCTGGGTTTGACCCCTGGTACCATATGACATTTATTATGATGGCCTACACCTGGATCTCAAAAGTGCCAACACCAGGGATGTAAAGATGGGAAATCAGGAATTCAAGCTCATCTCTGGATACATTATGACTTTGAATCTAGCCTGGAATATGTGAGACTCTTTCTCAACAGTAAGATAGTAAAAAAAAAAAAAAAAAAAAAGTCTATAGAAAGAATCTAATAGAAATCTAAAGAAACAGAATCTAAAGAAATCTAAGATAGTAAAGAAATAATGAAATCTCTCTTTGGTAAAAATGCACATGAGGGTGTCTGCATAGAATACCTAGGGAAATTCACCCCAAAGCTGTTCCTCTCAATCCCCATCCCAGGTTTTAGAATTTCAAAGGGTTTTTATTTTTTGTTTTCTTATTTGTATTTCTAGTTTTCTTAAAATTATTATATATCTTGATCAAATGACAAAAGCTCCTCCTCCCTATTAGTTGTCTAATTACTGCAGTATTGACCAAAGCGATGCAGGGAACAGTATGTTTTGACTTAGATATTAAAGATACAGCCATATAGTAGCAAAGTCATAGAAGCAGTAGTGTGGAGAGATAGATAATTAGAGAGAGAGAGAGAGAGAGAGAGAGAGAGAGAGAGAGAGAGAGAGAGAGCACAAGAGCACCTTGTAGCCACAGACCAGACACTTTTCCTTTTCCTCCAGTCTGGAGTGCCCCTCATGGATTGGTGCCTGCTTACATTTAGGTAATTCTTTCCATATCATATAACCTCCAGATACTCTCTTACAGGCATGCATGCAGGCTTGTCTTAGAGTGATTTCAGATCTCGTCAAATTGATAGTCAATATTACAACCATACACCATTACTTTAATTTAGCTCGGGGCAGGGATCAGGTCTTCTGTGTGTGTGCTCATGCTTCCCTGCTGAGTGACACCATAGCTCTTCTTTACTTTTCAGTTAATGTTTATTTATATGTCCCAGAGAATCAAAGTTAGAGTGTAGAGAGACCAGAGCAAAGTCCAGAATAACTGCAAAGAGACAATTCTCTAAAGTGAACGATTCTCTAAAGAATGCTATCCCAAGAGTCCATTCAACACTACAATGGGCTTTCCTTAATGTATCAGCTTCTTGTTATGGTAAAATGCAAAAAATTGTAGACAAATTCTCTCTCTTCAGGGTTCATTACTTGCCTCATCACTGTGACAAAATGCCCACCACAAACAACGTAAAAGGGGAAGGTTGCTGATATCTTCAGAGGGCTGTGCCCTCAAGAAGAACACCATTGTGGCGGAAACATATAATGGAGGTTCTTCATCTCACAGTGGGGAAGGAAATCAAGGAAGAGACTGGGAGCCAACCACAACTTCCTCCAAGGAAACTACATATCACACAGTTTCCAGACGCTCCCCAAATATGGCCACCAGATGGGGATCAAGGGATGGAGCCATGGAAAACACTTCACACTCTAACCCTGAACCCTGTTTTTTAAAGTTTCATTTATTTATTTTTATGTTTGTACACTGAACCATGTAAATTCAGTGCCTGCAGAAGCCAGAAGAAGCAATCAGATCCCCTGAAACTGAAATTACAGATTGTTGGCTGTGAGCTGCTAGGAATTGAGCGTGGGAACGCCTCAGGAGGAGCAAGCATTTAGAACCTCGGGACCATTGTTTTACCCCACCTCAGCCCTTAGTACTTCTTACTTCTTTTTTTTTTAAAAAAAAATATTTATTTTTTTATTATGTATACAGTGTACAGAAGAGGGAACCAGATCTCATTATAGATGGATGTGAACCACTATGTGGTTGCTGGGAATTGAACTCAGGACCTCTGGAAGAGCAGTCAGTGCTCTTAACCACTGAGCCATCTCTCCAGCCCCACTTCTTACTTCTAAAGACTCTCTTTTGATAGGTCAGTGCTTAGGTTTAACAGTCATGAACTGGGCGAGAAGACCCCTGACTGTCTAAGTACTGTGTCACCCCTCCACTCACACTGAAGCTTCCTCTCACCAAATGCAGTGCTCCCCTTGAACACGAGTGCTCCCCTTGAACACGTGAGAGCACGTTTTCTGGGAAAGAAGGCAGGTCTGATCTGGGACCTACCACTGTAATTATGGAAATGTCTTGGTTGGGGTTCTTATTGCTTCGATAAAGCAACAGAGCAGAAAGCAGCTGGGGAAGAGTTTATGTCAGCTTGTAACCCTCATCCCTGAGGGAAGTCAGGGCATGAACTCAATGCAGGGACTGAAGGAGAAGCCATGGAGGGGTGTTCTGCCCATTTTCTTAGACACCCCAGGACCTTGAAGTGGCACTATGAGCTGGTCTTTCCCACATCAATCATCAATCAAGAAAAAGTCCATTAGACCTGTTTATAGGCAAACTGATGGAGGTATTGCTCTCTGTTGAGGTTCCTCTTCACAGATAACTTTGTCAAGTTGACAATAAATTATCCAGGCCAGTACACATTGTGTAGTCAACTAGGAATATGGGGCAGTACACAGGTAGGTGTTGAATGGTTTCACTGTGGTTAAATTCTCAATCAGCCCTATTAGAACTTTCAGTGTGGAGGAAATTGTTCATTCTATACTGATTAGTAGAGTAGCCATTAGTCACAGATAGTTTACTGAGGATCTGAAATGTGGTTACTACAGTTAGGGAACTAAATTTTCCATTTCACATCAATTTTAAGTATGGATTGGTACTTTGTGTATCTGTGCAGGCTTAGGTATTATCAATAAATAAAATTAATCCTGTTGCAGGAGTGGGGTGGGGGTGGGGTGGCATGAATAAGCTGTGCTCAGTTTAACCCTGGGAGTGTGACAGGGCTGGGTAATAAGGTGGGGCTGTGACAGGTTATTCTGGGCATCACTGCAGCAAATGGAGTCACTGTTTATTTCTGATTGGTGGCTAATAATAGCTCTTACCTGTGCCAGGCATTATGTCGAAGGCCTTGCATGCATTATGTCATTTAGCTATTCTACAAGCCTCTAGGAAAAATAAAAGGGGGGGGGGAATGACAAATTGTCAAGGAGATGGTTGGACAGAGGGGAGGCATGAGTGCAGATTCATCCCTGCAGCGTGGTAGCTAAAGTCGGAGGGAAACAGCTCAGGGCTGCAAGGGAAGGCTGCCGCACCTTGAGCTAAGTCCATTCCAGTCCCCAAACAGAAGATGAGGCCCGGTTCCCTCCAGCTTGTCTTAGGAAGGCCTTTTGTTCTGTTTCTTTGGATGCCTGAGAACGTTCATAAAATAGATATAGAAAACCTTTTGAGGAGAATGGAAAGGTTCATGGAGCTAAACGGTTTTTATCTTTGTGAAGCAGGAATCAGGACCATTTGCCAAGAAAGGGGGATAAAACAAATGGTATGATAAGGAGTAGAAAGGGGTCCCCAAATACCCAGCACCACCCTTTATTATCATCACAGGCCATCATATATGATCACATTAGGTCCAACCACCCAGGGAAGTTTTTTTGTTGTTTTTTCCACTTGCTTCCACATGATAAAAATAGCAATTGAAGTTCAAAAAGGTTACCTCCTTAATTAAAGGGAAACAAAGATTGTCCACTATGGAGCAGGCTGTGTTCTAGATAACAAACAGACCACAACAAAGACGGCTGCCCTTTACAGCTTTACTAAAGTGGCGCAGGCAAAACAATTTGAACTCCAAACAATTATTATTTAAGACTTTGACAAATGGTGTGGGGAAAAATTGGTGCCATAAGAGATCTGATGAATTGATGAAGAAAATGTGGGGAGGCAGCGTTGACACAATCATGGTGGAGGTGGGGATGCTGTGAGTAGACAGGCAAGCTGGGAACTTCAGGACCTGGAGGGTGGACTCTCCCAGGCTCGGCCCTGGGCAAGTGCTGGGGCTGTGAGGTAGCAACTTGGCGAAAGGCTTGACTTAGAAGCCTGGTGAGCAAGAGGGCACCGATCAAGGCCGGAACCCCGAGGTAAACCAGGGCAAAGCCTGCGCCGAGGTAAGGGCAAGGAGCAAAGGGCCAGCTTGCCCAGCTCGCCGACGCGTGTTCGTGACCGATGCCAGACGAGGCAATAGGAAAGGCCACTCGAAGGCTGAGACAGCGGGAAACGAGAGGTAGAAGACGTTGGGCGCCGGCCATCCCTGGAAGAGGCATCACTTTCCACCGGGTGAGCGACCCCACCCGGGCCCTCCGCCCCCAGGCGGCCTGACTGCCTTTCGTCCCGGGAGACGGGCCTCGATGCCGGGACTTTGGTCAAGATACCATGCGGAGAGAACAGAAATTGCGATTAGGGCGAAGCCGGGTGGAAAGCAGCCCTGTTGATTCCAGTCTAGCTTCCCGGTAGGGGAAGATGCTCGCTCGGCTCTCCAAGCCACCCCCCTCCAACAGCGAACGCATTGGTTTGGCCCCTCCTCTCCGATTGGCTGAAGCTTTACGCCTCGGCCAGGGATTGGAGGATATTCGTTTCTTTCCTAGCCCCCGCGTTCATTGGTCAGTCTTCCGCTTCTGGGCGGAGCGACAGGGGACGGTTTCCACCCTCTTGTTTACCGGCCGCGTAGTTGACGCGATCGCTAAAGTTCCCCGTTCGGCGGCGCCGGCCAATCGCGCCGCTCGCTCCTCCCTCGCGGCGCTCCCATCACCGCCTCCCGCGTGGTACGGCCCACGCTAGCCCGCTGCTTCCCCCGCACACCCCGCACCGAGCCCGGCCTTGGTACGGCCCGCGCCACCTCCTCCGCTCGCGAGGGAGGCTCGACCCCCTCCCGGGCCGCCGCTCTTGGTGCCGCCCGGGAGAACCAGGTCATCGGCCGGTTCCCGTGAAAACAAAAACAATCGGCGGCGCCGTCTGGGGGGCAGCCGAACGCGGCAAGCCGGGGAACCTCGGGGCGGGCCAGGCGCCGGGTGGGGCGAGCGGCGGCGGGGCCGGGGCGCCATGGGGCGGGCGGGCACGGGTTGCGCGGGGCTACCCCGGCGCCGCGGCTAGCATACCCGCCTTGCCTTAGTCTCCCGCGTTGCCCGCCGCCTTGGGGGACGAGGAGCTGGACGCGGCCTCGGTGGGGCCCGGGCCGAATCGCTGCGGAGCGCCGAGCGCCGGGGAGTCGAGCGCCGCGGTCTCCGGCATGGATCAGTGCGTGACGGTGGAGCGCGAGCTGGAGAAGGTGTTGCACAAGTTCTCGGGCTACGGGCAGCTGTGCGAGCGCGGCCTGGAGGAGCTCATCGACTACACCGGCGGCCTCAAGCACGAGATCCTTCAGAGCCACGGTGAGGGCGGCTGCGCGGGGGGATCGGGGCCCATCGCTGCGGCTGCTGGTCCCCAGGCCGCGGCCACTTTCCCTCCTCGCACGGACCCACCGGAAACGCAATGGCCTGGGGAGAGCAGTTCGCTGCACACGGCTCGGGGTCTTGCGTGCTTGTGCGGGCCGCAGGTGTGCCAGTGTTAAATAGGATCTGTTCAGGGCTCTGTCCAATTCCTCCGTCATGGAGACTTTTTTTTCCCCCCCTGATGGTTCTGGTTGGAGTTGAATGTTCTTAGCCGTGGCTTTCCCTATCAGCCGCTCCTGCAACTTCAGAGTTGGACTGTTGTGGGCAGGCAGCTCTTCTGGCCGAATCAAACCGATCAGCGCTTCTGCTGTAGCCTGTCTTGAGACCGACGGAGCAGTTGTTAGTTACATGCCTTAACCTGGTCCAATTTGAGTTTGCTAAGCCCTTCAGAAAACGCGTTTTCCGTAGAAAGTGCTTTGCCTCGGTTATTACATTAATTGGCCTATGTCTTGGAGGAGGGATGCCAGGGCTAACTTGAGAAAGGGTTTTGTGTTTTAAAAATACTACTAAAGATCTGGTACTTGGGAGCCACAATGTTGACTCTTTCTGAGTGAGCGGTAAAGGACTTGTCATGGATTCATTCAAGAGACCGAGCCCTTGTCTGGTAGTGGGCTGAGCAGAAGTTAAAGGGATGCTTGCTAGCCAGGGAGAAATGCAGATGTAGCAAGGTGAGGTGAAGGCAGTGTTAGCCCTGCCTCTTCTATCTTTTCCTCTACACCTTGCCTTTCCCAGACTTTTCAGTTGAGGGTGACTGACTACTCCTCCCAGTTAAGGGAGTCTGACAACTTCTGACACAGCTGTCACTTTGGAACTCTGGGAAAGAGCTAAGCTGGAGCCATTGTGGTTGAAATACTAATATGGGAGGGAGAGCTCTTTTAACTGTAGTGAGTGTTTCTATGTAAGGACGTGGAGAACAGATGTTATGGCTGCAGGTAAAGACATCTGACTGTTTTGGTGGTGATGGTATCCTTGATACAAACGGAATAAGGTGGGTGTGGGGGAATCTGGAAACGACTGGTGAATTTTGATTTTTGAGTAAAGTTCAAAGGTTTGTTGAAGATAGAGCAAAGGTCTTGGGATATATTGGAGACCAAAACTGGTTTTGTGTGTAATGTTTTGAGATAGTTTCCCTGGGTGGCCAAAACCAGCTTTGAACTCATGGTCATCCTATCTTTATCTTTCTAGTGTTTGCAATTACCGGTGTACCACTTGTATTCTCTGATATTTCTAAGAGGACAGTAGAGCGTGTGAGATGAAAGGTCTTAGTCTCCGAACACGACCAAGGTAGAGCAGATGTGTGAGAGGGAGTGGCTGTTACTTGACCATTTCATGGACAAACCAGATTATCGGGGCTAAGGAAAATACAGTGCGTACTTAAGTGGGAGACAAGCCAAGGTGGTTCAAGTTCAGTGCCTGAAGACACTACACCTCCTTCCCCAGAGGACATCTTTGTCATTTCACCAAAAAGGAAGAAGCCTGTAGGAAGAGAGAATGAATATAGAGCTTCCACTTGGAGAGGTGAAGGAATGTTTCCTTTTGGGGACCAGACCAGAGACTAGGGGTTAGTCAGGGAGGATTTGAGAGAGAAGATGGAACATGGGAGTTTCTTACAGAAGAATGAACATAGAGAAAGAAAGATGTGGCTATGAGGTTTGTTTTAGGGAAATTAGAGCCAGTTCCAGATGGATACAATGATTGTAAAGATTGCCAAGGCAGGGATTTTAGGTCTCTTTGCTTGGTAGGGGAACTTTTCACAAAACCTATGGTGTGAGGGGTAGTAGTCACAGTATGCCACACTTTATAATACACACTTGTATTTGTTCTCTTGATTTTCAGCCCCCACCCAACCTTCCTATGAACCAGATGCCTGCCAGTCTTCTTTGATAGCTCTTTGAATTTCCTTTAATACATTGAATAGGATTAAGTAATGAAAGGTAGTTAAAAAACAAGAAAGAAATACATATACTACAAATACTAGGTCTTTTTTTTTTTTTTAAAAGTTATTTATTTATTTTTATTTATTTGCCTTGGTGTTTGCCTGGAACCGGAACTACAGACAGTTGTTAGCTGCCATATGGGTGCTGGGAATTGAACTCCAGTCCTCTGGAAGAACAATCAGTGCTCTTAACCGCTGAGCCATCGCTCCAGCCCCTAGGCCTGGTTTTTAAGGTAGTCTTTTTTGTTTCTCTTGATGTTCTTTTGAGTGAAGATAAATATGCTTTGGTGTCTGGTTATGATCTTTTTAAAGCAGCTGATTTCTAAATTAAAGTTTTATGCAAGTGATGGGCGGTGAATGTTACATTGAATCATAAGTATGCCTCTTTCAAAGGTATGCCTACTGAAAGTGGAGTTTACCATTCTATTTTAAGGCTTAGAATGTACTCATCTGTTCAAGTATCTGGTAGGCTACTATGATCTGAGAGAAGGGGCTCCAGTTGGGGTCTTCTGTCAGGGTTCTCTGGATCTTATGCTCTGAGCTAGAGTGGTGATATTCTTGGCAGAAGAGGATATGAACATTGGTGTGCCAGGCTGGATAAAGGGCAGATCATGGTATACTGGTAGAGAATATGAACACTGGCCTGCCAGGCTGGATAAAGGGCAGATCATGGTATACTGGTAGACAACTTCCTCTTTCAGAAGCATCTGTACCAGTAGCAGGGATTTCTATCTTCCATTTACTGTGAGTCTGTAGTAGAGTGTCTGAGGTAAGAAAGATCACAGAGAACTGTAATAAATGACCATAATTCTAAAGTTTGTGTTGGAAACTGGTTGTACTTAAGTGAAGTTATTAAGCTCTTCCACCTTGCTCCAGGTTGTAAACACCACCCAAAGGGACTAGCCTGAACGAGTCCTGCTGTGAGCTCTGAACTGCCTCTCTGTAACCTAAAATTGTATCATGTGAAATTTCTCTATTATCTCTTTTGAAAATGTAGGTTTCTTAATGCAAGTTCTCCTGGAGAATGAGGGTGGTATGGGATAGTCACTCACATCTGGTGATTTAGTTTATGTTCTGCTACTTTATCCATCCCTAGTTTTTCAGCCTGGAAAAGGGATGGAGAAGTTGTTGTTGTTGTTGTTGATTGTGTGTGTGTGTGTGTGTGTGTGTGTGGTGTAGTGTCCATCTTAGTGTCCGTCTTCTGCCAGAGGAATAATATTGGAGTATAACTCTGAGAAGGAAATTCAGGCCTTGAGTTTGGGTGGTTCTGGGGCAGGTAGCAGGATCACAGGAGCATGAGGAGCAGTAGGGGCCAGGTCTGCTGAACAGGCCATTTCTTTTCATGGAGCCCAACTTCAGAGGCTGCTCTTTGTTGCCTTGGCTAGGGCATGGAGGCAGGAGGATAGTCCTCAGTGTGGTGCCCAGAGTGAAAGGGATAGACATAGTTATTTATGGCAAATGAAAACGGGGACCGGTATGTTCATCTGGGACAGTACTTTGTCAGAAGTTCAAGAATTACCTTGAGCTCTGCTGCTTAGCCTGAATTATTTTGATTGAAGTTCATGTTCGTTAACTCCCCAACGGAAAGGAGAGGAGTACACACCTTTCATTTAGTTGTACCCACCTTTCAGTGGAAATTTTCTCAGAAGGAAGAAATTGAGTCTAGTGTAAGATCATTGTGGGTGATGCTGGCTGGAGAACTTTCCTAGTGTGCCCTTGGTCTATTGTGGGTGATGCTTTACTCATTACATGTATGTGCACTCAATTTTCACATGAGCTTATTGTTACATCCGTAGCTATCTTTCAGTTCCAGACACTAGTACTTGTGAGGTCATAGACTGGATATTAGGTATAATAAACCACAGCACAATGTTTCAGTGATCCGGCTTGTGATAATTGTGCTTTTTATTTCATTTTATTTTTTTTTTCTTTTAGCATTTTCCTAGTGGAAAATACATTAAATTTTTTTTTTGTGTTCGCATTTTGTGGTAGAATGGAGAACAAAAGAGAGACTGAAACAATTCTGGTAACAGTTTCACAACATGCTTAAAATGTAGCTGGGAAATTATAATTGTAAGAGTTAAGGGTGTGCCATGTTATTTCTTGGTTATTTTTAGAGTATTACTAAAAGGAATTTGTACTGGAAATCAAACCCAGGACCTTATGAATGCTAGGCACTAAGCAAGCTCTTGACCACTTAGCTGTGTATGTATCCTCAGCCCCTAAAAGAGGTTTTTAAATTTAAATTTTATTTATTTTGAGTAGATATTACATGCAGATAGTTTGAATCCAAACAATAAATAAGCTTCCTGGGAACAAGCTTCCCCATCCTTCTTGTTCCAGGATTGCCTAGTTGCCAGACAGACTGAAGATACCAGTTTTCAGAAACCTTAAAAAAAGAATTTGGGAAAATGGGGCTCAGTGGTAGATTGCTTGCTTAAAAAATGGGGGCAGTGGAGCAATGTGCCACTTTCTAGAATGACATTGGCTGTGTGGTTATATTTACTGTGATTAGGTTTTGTGAGTTGTTAAAGATATTCTTGTGCGTAGAGTGATGAACACATAAAAGCATCTTAAGCAATTGTTTTGCATTTATTCATTGTGTGTATGTGCGTGTGTGTGTGTGTGTGTGTGTGTGTGTGTGTGTGTGTGTGTGTGTGTGTGTGTGTGTCGGGAGAATGTCACAAAGTACACTGGCAGTCGGAAGACAACTTGTAGGAGTTGGTTTTCTATTTCCGTCATGTTAGTCTAAGGAATCAAACTTAGGTCATCAGGCTTGGCAGCAAGCCTCTATCTGAGTGAGCCCCTATGCTGGCCCATATATTAGTTGGTATCTTAAATCTCATTCTGTTTGTGTTTTTGTAATTACAGATCTTAAACTATGACTCTTACAGTGATCTTACTCTTGAGTCAGAAACTAGCTGAGCATTTAGCTACTAGTGTCAAAGCTCTTTGTTTTATTAAGTTTGAGAGTGATGGGAGATAATTAGACAGGTGACTGTTTAACAAATACGGATGTAGCCTTTTAAGCTTACATTTAGACCACCAAGGTATCAGTTAGGGCCCGGTAGACTCACGCAGCCTTACTTTTTAGTTTAGTTAACTCAGGTTGGATCACATACCAGGCTCCATTTGTTGAAACTGTACTAAATATTAAAAAGATACTCTGGAGAGAAGAATGACTTTTTGAATTGAGTGCGGTGCAGTCTAAACTTACATCTGGAGTAGAAAGTAGCATGAGTGGGTTACAGATCAAAGTTTGGTGGATGGCTGTACCATTGTTCAAGCATGGTAAAGCAGAATAGACGGGTTGCCAAGCCACTTGGGCTGCTTTTGGAAATAAAAGGTCAGTGTGTTTCCTGTTGGGCTTAGAAATAGATTTAACTTTTGCTAGCTATTCCCGTCCAGGCTCATTTAGGACATAATTCCTTGTTATTTGGAACATTATTCATTTAGATTTGTGTTATCCAGTATGTTTTGGGTTTCAGGTGCTTTTAATTAAAATGATTTTTTTTTTTAAACTTTATTTATTTATTTGCCTTGGTGTTTGCCTGGAACTGGAACTACAGACAGTTGTTAGCTGCCATGTGGGTGCTGGGTGCTCTTAACCGCTGAGCCATCTCTCCAGCCCCAATTAAAATGATTTAAAAAAACAAAACAAAACATGATTAGATGGGCCCAGATTAAGCAAGGTCTGAGATACAAAAGGTGTCCCAGGAAGTCTTGTCTTCCATCATTTACACTTTCCATGATTACTTGTATTTTCAGTGTTTTCCCATGTTGAGGTGAAAGATGGCTGGTTGAACTCAAAGACAGAAACGTGGCCAGCATTTCTGGTTTTGTGTCCTTTCTCCTAATCAGTAACTGGAGCTGGAGTTTGTGGTCCTGGTCACCCTGAGCTTTGTTCGTATGTTGATGAAAATGGAAGAACCCCGGATTTTATCAGCAGCAGTGTTTTCTGAGAAGTGTTGGTGACTAGCCCAACCTTTACTACCTAGCTTTAGCCTTGTATTCTAACTACGTGTTCATATAATTCTAAATACTCTCAATTCATGCAACTTTGGGGAATTGTTTGAAATGGCTTTAATACTTAACATAAAGTCATTTCTAATATTTTATCTCTTAAGTGTCTTTAATTCTGAATAGTAACACAGGTCACCCAAGAAATATGCAGAAATGGCTTAAGTCTTAATACGACAAGTATCTGTGAACTTTGTATCTAATTAGGGAGATGAGAGTGGTATGAATTTTAACAAAAACAGTGCCTTGTAATGCAAGACATTCTATATAGAACAAGTGCTGGTGAGTGGTAGAGGAAGGAGTCTGTTTTAGGATGGGGACTCTTCCTACCTGTTTTAGTAACACATGGAGATGGGGAATCAGGAAGATGGGTGGAGAACCAGGAGAAGAACATGTCGAGAACAAAGGTGCAGAAAAAGGAGATGGTGAAGGGCCGTGGGATAAAAACATTAAAAGTAAATTGGAAGCATTCTTTCTGTAAAAGTCAGACACCAATGACAGAAACAGGGAAGGCACTGACATTGAGATTTGAGGTGACATTTTCAGGACAGATGAGGCAGGGGCATGATTGCAGGCCTATTGCCCAGAGTGCTTAGGTTTAGTTTGATCTGGTGACACAGCCCCGTCCTTCGGGTATTAGTGGTAGAGATAAATGTAAAGAGGCTTCTTAAGGGATCTTTGAGAGTGACCAGGACTTGTGCAAGAATGGAGTCTGGCAGAGTGGGGTAAAGGTTGGAAAAATCAACTGTTAATTCAAAGTTTTAAGCAGCATTGAAATAGATAATTATGAAATCAGAAAAGAACAAAACAAAAAGCCAAGTTTGGAAGAATGGGAGGAGAAATTTAAGTTTGATTTTTAAAATACGAAATCCAGATTTAAATGTTACAGTGGGTTCAACCATTTATTTTCAAGGTACTTAGAGATTAAGTGTCTGTATTTTGAATGTGGGGTCTTTAAATAAGGACCATGGAGCAGGCATTTAAAAACACATGCCTGCATATCTCTTCCTTTTCTCTGGAGTTCTGTCACATGTGCTCTGAAGTCTTCCACTCCCACCCACAGCAGTCATTGGTCAGTTCCGGCTCCAGGAACACTGCTGAGTCTGGACCAGGTAGTTGAGCTTTTAAATGCATACTTTGCTGTTGCAATTTTCCTGCTTGCTTCTGATGCTCTAGGCTTGTGACTTGATGTAGGGAGTGGTCTTTAATAAATCCCTGGGTGAGAACACACCTCTGTGGATCCACTGTCCTGTTCTCAAAGGTCAGGACTTGAACTCTAGAATGCTTTCTTTACAGATTTATTAATCTTAAGTATACCCTAAAGTTTTCTGTTTTCAGGGTGCTGCCTGTTTGAAAAAAAAAAAAAAAAAAAAAAAAAAAAAAAAAAAAAAAAAAAAAAAAAAAAAAAAAAAAAAAAAAAAAAAAAAAAAAAAAAAAAAAAAAAAAAAAAAGCTGAATGAGTTTGTTCCTTCCTGTTTTTTTAATCAGCTGGGAGCCTAGGTGTTAAGGTTGCTCTCAAGGCCACAGGTCTCTTTGGCCACCATTAGGTTACTAACATGTGAAATAGTCCTTAGGTAATTTTAACATCAGGCTTAGCTTTTCAAGGTTCTGTCTTTAATACTTTGCATGGAGAGCCATGTTCACTTTGACGGGTGACTTTAAGAGTCAGTTTTGAGTCCCTGTTTCCTCATATTCTAAAATTCTTAGTCTATTTAGACATGAGTAACATGAGGGAATGTACCTTGAACACTGCTGGCCAAGGCTTTGACATTCAGATGTTAATTGAATCCAAATGTCATCATTTCCCCCCTTCCTTTTGACATTTTTGCGGGTTTGTTTTTGTTTCATTTTATTTTTAAATATTAAGACTCTAAACTGAGTAGAGTGGGACACTTTTAATCTATGACAGCCAAAGCTATTGTGAGACTCTCTTTTGAAAAGTAAAATAAAATAAAAATAAAAGATTTCAAAAGAGAAAAAGACTCTAAAAGAGTGGAATGCCGTAAAAATATTCCCCTTGAATCTTTAAGAATACCTAATATTCCTTTGACTTGTCTGAATTTATGCTTTAAAATTTTGTTTTATTTATTTCAAGACAGTCTCATATTCTAAGTAGCTGGGCTGGAACTTGCTATGTAGCCTATGATGACCTTGCATTTAGAACCATCCTTCATTACCCCATCTCTACTACAGTGCTAAGACTGAATGAGTGCCATCCCCACCCCATGCTTGAGATTGAACCCAAGACTTCATGTATGCTAGGCAAGTAGTACTCTTATATTCCAGACCCTATGGTGTTCTTTATTTTGTTTTAATTTATAGAACTTGAGTTTTATTTAATTCTTGAATGCAAATTTGCAAGGCTTGAGTTTTTATTTAGGTGTAGTGAAGATTCTCTTTCTCTGCATTATAACTTGTATCCCATTTTGTTTTCTATTTAATTCTGTTAAGATCTCTGTCCATTTTTGAAAGGCAAATAATTCAGCAGAGCTCAAAATGCAGCATATGTAATATTTATAAACTAAATTTCCTGCTTCTAGCATATTCATAAAACATATAAATAGGGTCTGTGATTTCTAGAGAATTTGACAGTTCATTTTTACCAAAATATTTTTGTCTTAGGCAATAGGTTTTAGACTTTTTGAAAATCTGAATTATAATTGCCTTGTTTATTAGCACTGTTTGTGGTTTTTTTTTTTTTTTTTTTTTTTTTTTTTTTTTTTTTTTTTTTTTTTTTTTTTTTTTTTTTTTTTTTTTTTTTTTTTTTTTTTTTTTTTTTTTTTTTTTTTTTTGGCTTGCTCTTTTTATGATTTCTCCACCATAGAGGAACTCATCTCATATGACTACCAAGCAGCCTATCTTGATGGTATATTGACACCTTTAAGCTCTCTTTTATAAACTTAATTAGAACTTTGATTGTCAGCTGATGGGCAGATGTTTCAGTCTTCCGAATTGAATGCTGCTTACTGCCAGCTGTGGTTTTAACAATGGTATATTTTGTTAACGGCATGTGCTTGTGCGGTTGTTTAGCATCACCCCCACCCCAAATGAAACTATGTGAATACCAGACATCATTCTTATAATGAATTTGAAAGTTTCACACTGGGTAGGAATTTAATTTTCAATTCTGCTATCTTTGACTTGATTGAATTTAGATAGGTCAATGGGAGTGAATATTACCACAGTTGGGCATGGGTTTCTTAGTTTTGTGATGAGTAAGGAGAAATGTAAGCCAAATAAATGTAGAAAATGCTTTAAAAGATGCATTGATAGTTTATGAAGACCAGCATATGACTAGAAATATATAGAAATACAATTTTTAGCTTTGTGAGATACCTCTTTCAAATATTTACTATGTTCCAATATTAGGACATACTTTAAAAACAAATCAATCTCAAATCCCCCCACCCCCCTACAGCTTTATGGGGTCAGTTCTTTCCAGCATTATGTAGGTTCCAGGGTTCCAGGGATCAAAGTCAGCAGGTGTGGCAGCAAGCTCCTTTACAAATTGAGCTCCTCACCAGCCTGGGATGCACTTTGGTGAACAGGAATTGAAACAGATGTCTCTGTCTTTAACACAACTTGGGATAGTTTTGTTTACAAATAAAGACACCGACTTGGAAGTGACTTGTGTCAGAATACAAACCTGGACGTTTCTGCTGTGCGGTGCTGGTAGGTGTTGTTTGGAAGAGAAGGAAATTAGGACTGCGAGGGGCAGGAGGACTTGATGTGCCATATTGAAAATAAGAGAATCTGTCTGCACACTTAGGCTAATAGTTCTAGGGGAGGTGGTGGGGAGGGAGAAAAGGAGAGTGTGTGTGCACACACACACACATATAAAGATTCTATGGGATTTTCTTAGTCGTTTCACTGGGAAGGGGGTATACTATTATTTCCTCGTCCATGTTGACATTTGGAAATCATGGGCCGCAGTACTATTGTGTAGGAGACACTCTACATTCTGCAAGAAGCCCGGGGGTCTGCAAACTGCTGTTTGTGAAGCAGCTGGCGGCTTTAGAGAGTATATTGGTAATACCAAACAGAGTCTCCTATGCTGGACTTGAAATTGAGAATATTATGCACCATTATTTTTTATTCATTCTGTAAAGGATTATTGAGCCAGGTGTTGTGCTGCATACTTTATAATCCTAGTACTTTGGAAATGGAATCAAGAGGAGTGTGGGTTTGGGAACAGGCTAAACTACAAAAAGCAAGACCTTGTCTCAAAAAAACAAGAAAACTGCTACTACCAACAAAACAAACTATTGAATGCCTGTTAATACCAGTCACCGTGGATAAATGTTAGGATAGTCACGCTTTGTTTGGCTTTTTAGCTATTTTCATAGGAATGATAGATATACACAACAGATAGTAAACAGAAATATCCCAAGTTGTGTTAAAGACAGAGACATCTGTTTCAGTTCCTGTTTATCAAAGTGCATCCCAGGCTGGTGAGGAGCTCAGTTTGTAAAGGAGCTTGCTGCCACACCTGCTGACTTTGATCCCTGGAACCCACATAATGCTGGAAAGAACTGGCTCCATAAAGCTGTAGGGGGGGAATTTTTTTAAAGTATGTCCTAATTTTAAAGAGGTATCTCACAAAGCTAAAAATTATAAAGCCCTGACTGGGAGGCACAGGATGCTATGGAAACAAATGGTTTTCTAACATACTGTTTCTGTGAAACTATTGGATATAAATCCTGCAATGGTTAGGCATGAAAACTGGCAGTTGGACCTGAGTCTTAGCTAGGTATCACAAAAAATAGATGTCAACTCAGTTATATCTGATTTAGTTTGGTGAATATCTGTGTTTAGAGGAGATAGTACCTTAACTCTTAGTAAATAATAACTTAGTATTTTTGTATACTATAATTAGTAGACTTAAATACTGTACTGAAAATCGGTTTCTGGAATAAAGGTGCTAGCCAGGTGTGGTAGCTCATTCTTTAGGAGCACTTGGGAGATTGAAGTGTGAGGGTCCCTGAGTGTGAGGCTAGCCTGGGCTGCAGAATGATATTTTTCTAAAAAGTACTGTGACAATGACAATGAAATAATATTATAAATATTATTACATTTTTAAAGGTGCTATTCTGTTACAGTGAATTTATTTTAGGGTTTTTTTTTTTTTTTTTTTTTTTTCTTTCCTGTACTGGAAGATCCTGCATGGCAAAATGTCATCACTGGGCTATATCCCTACAGTTACAGAAATGTTTTTAAATTACATATTGTATGAGATGGTTGTTTGCTTGGTTTTTAACATGCTAATTAGTGTTTTTGCTCATCAAGCCATGTTAGACATGATCTTCTAACGTACTTGGCACAGTCAATGCTGGTGTGCCTCCTTAGTTGTTGTGCATGTATTTGAGGTCCAGAGAATATATTGCATTGGAAGAAGACAGTGGATGTAGGCCTTTAACCTGGGCTCTACTTTAGTTATGCTGAGGATGGTTGTCTTATTATTTCCATTTTATATCTAGGAAGTAAATCTAATTAAATTCTGTACACAAGAAGGTTCTAAAAGCTGGTTATGTTTTCATGAACAGATCAGAAAAATATTAAGGGTCTTCCATTAGGACTTCAAAGTTTGGTCTTGTCTCAGTCACTCAGGTTTCAATGATTTTCAAGCCTGATAGCACCTTTGGCTGTTCTCCACTGAATCTGTTTGAAGATGCATAGTGGATCCTCTCTGAACAAGGCTTCTAGATAGGCAGGCATTGCTTAACTGTGGGAACTGTTCTGAGAGACTCCATGTTAAGGAGTTTCGTTGTTGTATGAACACATATTATATAGGTGGCCCATTCTGATTGGACCATCTTTGAGTAGTGTATGACTGTCTTCAGTCTGACTGATTCAGTTATTGTTAGGCCAGCCTCCTTCTTGAGCACTGCGGTGGTTACAGGTGTGTGCTGCCTCTCAGCTTTTACGGAGGTGATGGGATTCTCATGCTTGTGCAGCAAGCAGTTTACAGACTAAGCCAGCTCCCTAACCCCTTTTGGCTGCTGTTGAGTTGGAGGAGTGTAGTTTTGTTTATACAAGCTAAGGCAAATTTCCCACCACTGAGCTATATCTCTGTCTTGATACAGTATGTGTGTGTTTCCTTGTAATATTAGCTTTGTTTATTCTTGACAAATTAAGAGTATGATTTCACAAATGTTTTCTTCCCAGTTTGTTTTTTTCAACTTCCTGAGACAGAATTTCTTGTGGCCAAGGCTAGCTTTTGACCTCTTGATCTTAATTTCTGTGATTACAGGCACACCAGTTCAGAAACTTCTCATTTTAATGAAGTCAAATTAAGTTATTTTCCTTTAGTTGTTTTTGCTTTTTGATGCAATTGGGGAAAAAAAAATTGATTAACCCAAGATCCAGAATACATTTTTTTTTCCCCCTTAGAAAATTCTGACAATTTTAACTTCTAGTTTTGGAGCTTTATTCTGTTTGAATTAATTTCTGTATATTATGTGATTCTTTTGCATGGAGCAATCTTTGTCATACTTTTTCATTTGCCTTATTGTGGTGTATGTGTTTGCACCAGAAGGTAAATTGTGTGTGTGTGTGTGGTTCACTGGTTTCTTACCTGCCTATAGTGAATGCAGAGTCAGTGTTGGTGTCTAAGTGAGTTTATTCACCTAGACAGGAATAGTGATTCTGACTGCATGATGGTATACTTCACAGTCATGGAGGTAGTTTGTTTCATAGTCAAAGTTTAATTTTTTAATTTCCAAAAATAAATAGACTTAGTTACTTCTTAGTGTTCATCTGAAAACTAACATTTATGAATGTGAACATTTTCAAAAAAAAAAAGATTCTGACTTTTTTCTCTCCCATTTTTCTTTGAGGAGTTTGCTTTAGTGAGTCACCAGTAATTTTTTTTTCTTTTTCTTTTTTCTTAAGCAGGTCAAGATGCTGAATTATCAGGAACACTTTCACTTGTTTTGACTCAGTGCTGCAAAAGAATAAAGGACACTGTTCAGAAGCTGGCCTCTGACCACAAAGACATCCATAGCAGTGTGTCTCGAGTTGGGAAAGCCATTGATAAGGTATGGAATTTGTTTTTGTATTTTATTTTAGTTACTATATGTTTGTGTGCATGTCAGAAGACACCTTGGAAGTCAGTTTTCTTTTCCACCATGTGGGTCTCTGGGATTGAATTTATGAAGATTGGCACAAACTCTCTTACCTAATGAGCCTCTCACCAGCCCCAGGGGAACTGCTTTGTGTTTTAAACTTTCTTTTGCCAGTATTTGGACACCCTATGATTTCTCAAATTGCTTTATCCCATTCCTTTCTTCCTGCTTCTGTATAACTTTTACAGTTCTTGTTTGCTATGTTACTCTTCAAAAGTTCCCTGTTGCTGTTATTGAAAAACAAATAAAAAGGAACCAATAAAACTCTTCTTATAGCTTTACTGTTTATTCATTTGCTTATCTGACTAGAGTCCTGATGAATAAAAGTGCAGAGAAATTTTAAGCCACTATGTGGGAGTTTGTTTATAGGAATAAGCTTTGCTGCTCCCTAAGTGAGTCCCTAGTGATGACCCCTGTTGTGTCTGTCTCTCTGCCACCTCACCCCAACTCTTGTCTTCTGTACAAGTGAGTGACTTGGTTTTAGGGAGCCAGGCAAACCACTTCAGTTGAGTGAGTGAATTTTTCTTCCCTCTTTTTTCTTATGACATTTCTTGGTGAAGCCATCCTTGACTATCGTTGACTCATAAACAGTTTTCATTTTTAGCACTGAAGCCTTGTTACTAAGGGGTTCACAGTCCTGATAGAGTTTAAGAAGAGTCGTCAAGTTCTAGCTGATGTCTCTAACTCTACCTATTAGGGAGAGTGTGACTGGCCATGGCCATTTCTGTTGATTTGTTTCAACTTCTGAAAGAGGAGGCAGAATGTTGGAGAGCTCTTTGTAGCAAACATACCTCTTGAGGATTCCTGAGTTACTTAACCTGTATATACAATGATGGCAGCATGCTATAGACAGCAGAATAGCCTGGAAGTGTGTCCACAAAACTCATAAATTACCTTGTAGAGTAAAAGTACTGAAAGGCTAGGCTTATGGTGCCTAAATCTGAACAGCTTCTACAAAGACACATCTGCTGGTAGCTGTGGATTTCAAGTGGCAGGTACTCTGTCTGGGGACTGTGGCTTATGGAAGGTTTAGCAGCCTGTCAGAGTGATGGGCTTGGATTAGTGATAGACTGGGCAGATAGCAAAGGCTGGGAACGTAGTGAGTATTATCATTTGAAATACCTTTGGGGTTTGACCTGTAACTTGATGCCGGAGAACATGGCTGTGGAAGTAGGCTTGGCATCACACCATCAGGACTCTGTGGCACTGGGAATTATCAGATGGTACCCAAAGTGGTTGTTTTGAAGTATGTGGAGTGGTGGGTACTTGAAAGACAATCTTAAATAATCTATGGGTGAGGAGCCTTGTGTTTGCTTAAGAAGCTGCATATCTCTTTGGTCAAAGCATCCTGAGGGTTCTGGTGACAGAGAGAACCCTAGGAGGTTCCTGAGGGTGTCTGCTGGACCACTGGGCCTGCTGCTCCCCATACTTAATGTTAAGGAATCATCAGCTGTTCAGCAGTCCCAATGTCATGGCAGTTAGAGAGTTAATAGTTAATGGGCAAGAGCCCAGTGCTTGGAGTAGGTGGAGATGGACTCAGCAGTGACCTCAGGTCTGTGTATATGCTGCTATGGTAGGATGCTATATTTCCAGCCAACTTTGCACATACTCACTGTATTTTTGGCATCTACTATGTTGGCTGCAGGGGAAGCTATTTTCCAGCTAATGTTCCTAGATGTGAAGAGGTTTTATGTGTGCATGAGGAATCTGTGTAGGCTGCTATTACATAAGACTCCTCTGGCTTAAGTCTTACACGCTTAACTTGACAAATAGATGCAAGTTCTGAGAAGCTTGTTGTAAAGGTGGGGTTACATTCATGTATTGGTGGTGAGTAAATAGGATAGAGCTGAAACTATTGTAGTCCAAGGATTGTGGGTATCAAGGCAAGCTGACCTGAGCAATAGACTGGAATGCTGTCTAGCTGCCTGTGTATGCCATTTTATGGGCACATGCTCCTCCCTTTGAAAGGTGACAGAGAAACAGTTGGTTCCTGAGGAGCAGGCTAGGGTTATTGTTTTAAAATAATATCAACAGAGAACAGTCTATGAAGGGGAATGAGTATGCCATTTCTACAGATTCACAACATAGGGTTTTGGAACAGCATAGAAGAAAACAGACCATGGCCTTTCTTAAAGGGAAAGGAAGAGTTAAAGGACAGCCAGGCAGTCTTCATCTGTTAGCTGTGTGTGTATATTTGTAGGACGGTCCAGTTTGCAGGGGAGTCTTCAGGTTAATTGTTCCTTTCTCAGAAGACTCTTGAGATAGTGGTTTAAAGTCACACACATACAAGCTGAGGTCTAAAAATCCTTTGTTCCAAAAGCCTGTGTTACCTACAGTGTGTATTTCTGTATACTTAGGACATTGATTTGACAAGGGGTAAGTGAGAAACTTTTACTGTATCTTTAAAGCTCTAAGTGCTTTTTTGTTTTAGTATTTTTTTTTTTAATTCTTTGAAGATGTTAGCAGAAGTTTGTATTATCTAAGCAATTTTCTAGCTTTTTATTGTAAATATAAAACATTGGAATTTTTACTTCAGTGTGTTGGCTATTGAATTATTCTAGCCCTTGAATTCTGTGGTTTTTTTTTTTTAATTTATTCACTAAATTAATTTAATTTAATTTAAAAAACCAAATAGTGTGTAGGACTGTTTTTAATTTTCTACCTCCTATTTAGAAATTCTGTCTAGGGCTATGGGGGTGGGGTTAAAATGAATAATAATGAGATTTTTAAACTTCTAAAATGTAATAGTTTGGAGATAAAAATAGTGTATGTTATTTATATGCTAAGAATCTTTTTTTAAAAAAAATTTTATGTGAATTGGTGTTTTGCCTGCATGTATAACTGTGTAAGGGTGTCAGATCTTGGAATTACAGACAGTTGTTAGCTGCCATGTGGATGCTGGGAATTGAACTCAGGACCTCTGGAAGAACAGTCAGTGCTCTTAACCTCTGAGCCATCTCTCC
>PVIH01016763.1:0-44427 GCA_004025045.1 Sigmodon hispidus
AAGCGGCAAACCACAACCACGGAACAGCTTGGGATCAGAAACACCCTGGACTGACCCTTCAAACCCCAGTCCAACTATAGGAACACCTGACTCACTCTTGGGGGGGGGGAAGAACTGGATTTGGCCAGAAGTGGAGACTGATCTAAGCATTATTGGGTCAGTGGGACCATAGGACTGTCTGCTCCCTGCCCAGGGAGGGAATGGGAAGTTTCAGAGAAGAAAAATGACCAGATGTGTTGGGAGGGGGAAGAGACCTTGAATAAGGATATACAGGGATGGAAAAAAAAATTCAGAGGGAAAGATGAACACAAAAAAATGTATGTGTAGCAATCTTATTTGTATTTCCACCCTTGACAAGCCATGCTTATCATTCTTATCCTCTGTATAGTTATTGTTAACTCTTCCACATTTTAAATTCTTTTTACTGTGTTTTTTTTTGATAAATACAAAATAAACAAGGAAAAAAAATATTTAAAATTTATAAACCATTTTATTGTTCATTTAATCTGCTCCACTCAGTGTCTCATCTTTGAGGACACATCAAGACTTTTCACTAATAACTTGAAATTCAAGAAAATTGACATCAGGAAAAAGTTGCCTAGATTAAAAGTAAAATTTGAAACAGTATTTCTTTACAAGTTTACATGACTTCAAATGACAAAAAGTTCTTCAAAGAAAACTCTATGGACAATCATGAAAGTTTGAATCATGACACTTTGCTATTTGTATCTATAGACCTAAGAAAAATAAAACATAAAAATTAAGATAAAGCCATTGTTATGTTCAAAACTCTCATTTTAGTATGGTGGCCTATAATTAATCATTATGCTTCTCTGTAATTATATTTGTGATCACTGAGATAATCACGACCATTAAAATTGTCTTGCATTTTCACCATACTCTGTAAAAATTAGTTTAGTAACTATTCTAAATGGCAAATTTTGAGATTTCAAATCTTGTATCACCTGTCTTTCTCACAGCAAAGTATGCACGAAAGTGATGTAGCTGGTACTGTACTTTTCCAGACTTTACACAAATGTTTATTTTACACACAGACTTATTACTTATCAATTCTTTTTTATTATCTATTTATCAACATCTACTACTATATAAAAGACACATTTGTATTGAAATTTCTGTTTTTATTTATTTTTTATGAATAAAGTCATATTTTTTATCCATGTATATCCTTGTACAAGCTCCCTATCCACTCCCATCCCTCCCAGTCATTCTCTCTTCTCCACATCTCTTTATCTCTTCCACAGCAAGGACAGGAGGTCCCAAGGTCCCAATATGGGTTAGTTCAGCATCCACTCCAGGCAGATCCACTTTCCTCACCCCAACATCAAGACTGGGTCAAGTGTTCCTCTGGAGGAAGTGAGGCTATCTTAAAGGGACAACTTTGATAAACACAGTTTCAAATTTAAAAATAGTTCTAGTTAGTCTGTTCTAAATAATGAAAATAACTGTTCTCTGTGTCTCTTTTCTCTAAAATGCATGGAGCACAAAAAATAAAATGTAAAGCACTTCAAGCCAGATAAGGCTCAGGTACAGATGAAGAAAGCATATTAGGTCACAGTTAATGCCCATGGATGTACTATGGCCACCACAAATTCCTACCAAAACTTAATCAAAACAAGAGTAACTGATAAAACATCTGGTCATGGTATACATCATAACCTTCTCAGCCACTCTTCATCTCCTGATTATAACAAGTATTTGTGTGATAGCTATGCTTTCACTGAACAGCATGTTTTCTTTCATCTTATAAAAGTTACAGATGTGCTCTAAGAGGTTCTTTTATTACAGTGCTTAGTGAATTATGCTAATTTCAGAAACACAGATGTCATATTCTTCATTAATATAAGGATACAAAAGCATGACATTGTTCAAACAGACAGACTATTGGTTACTAGAGGTAAGGGAAGTAAAGGGGAACAAAGGGTGGAAGCAGGTTGGAAAGCAGGTAACAAAGTACAAGAAGCAAAAGCCATACATTCCAGTCTCTAACACAGTAGGGTGACTACAATTTAGAAAATATACTTACACATTTATAAAAAAACAAAAATATAATAAAGAGGTTGCCATCACAAAGAAATCATAAGTGTTTAAGATAGAAATATTCATTATTTTTATTTGATCATTAGACATTTAATGTGTGTGTATGTATGTGTGTGTTTGTGAGAGAGACAGAGAGAGAGAGAAGAAGAAGAGAGGGAGGGAGGGAGGGAGACAAAGAGACACAGAGACAGAGAGAGAGAGAAAGAGAGAGAGAGAGAGAGAGAGAGAGAGAGAGAGAGAGAGAGAGAGAGAACCTACTCTACAAAACACATGGTTTATTTAGGGGACAACTAAAATTTAGGAAAATCTAAATTTAAATTTAAAATATAATTATTCCTAGAATAAAGTTATAGAGTCACTACTGAATTAGAAAGAAACCAGGTAAAATACTGAGACAGAAATGACTATTGTTAACAGATATGTGTAAGGAAAATTGATTCAAGATATTTGAACAGACTTTCTACATCCCAGAGATAGAGGAAAGCAAAAGAGATGGATGACATTACTGTGTAGCAGAGAGGTAAGCCAGGAAAGGGTGAGGGTAGCTTGTTGTGATCTTCCTCTTACTGGCCACTGCACTGATGTAAAAAGGGCTATAAAGCACCTAATCACTTAAAATTTGTTTTAGAGTGGAGATGGTGAGGTTTCAGTGTTCTAGATAGCATTGTAGATGATATTTTTATTATTTGGCTAAGTACACACAGAAAGGCTTGCTTTTCACTGTATAGTCATATATCACTATTTTGCTCTATTCTCTTGCTTGGGAAATTATTCCTCAAAGAGTTTGGGTGATTGTTCTAAATTCTCAGAATTAGTTTGAATGGTTCAAACATACAGTTGAGATCTATTAATATTTTTCAGTGTTTTTTTTTTTAAGTACACTATCCAAAAATTAAAAGGGAAAATTCAGAGAAAGGGACATCAAACTGTCAAATGGAAAAAAGATACAATGGGGAGTTTATAGACAATAAACTAAACATGTATAGTTGGCAGTTCATTGAAAATTTAATCTATCAAAAGGTAACACGGTTTATGTATTTTCATTATATTTCCCACTGTGCCCATGTTCAGTTGTTTCAAAATTGAGCAAGTAAAGACAAAAGTTTCTTTTTGTGTATCTCCTTTTTTTATTCCCTCTGAAACACTAAGACACTGATGTTTTCATGATTTTAATGGTTGGAACAGGCTGTATTGCTCTTTTTCTTACAGGCAGCATGGGACTTGAAATTTTACTATCACATAACTACTTCAGGGAAAGCGGAAATGTTGGTTGATCCAGTCATCAAAACTTCAGTCAGAATGACAGGATGGGGGGAAGAAATAGAGTGATTGAGATTTCAAGAGAGAATCCACAGGCATTATGTATGTAACTATATAAGACTACTTTCTGAGATTGGCTTGATTAAAGGTAATAATACCCCCTCCCTTGGTTTTACCAGAGAATCATCTCATATTGCTTTTTGATTCCAGAGATACCAGATTTTTCATACACTGAAAGTAATTCAAAGTTTGCTTCTTAAGAAACTTACAGATTATAGAGAAATAAATACAAAGGGAAGCAGGACTGTGCCAAAAGACAGAGGAATTCTCGTCTGGCAGCAAGTCATTTTTGTATCTTGATTGTCTACAAGATACACCTCAATTTCTACCATTTCATAGAATTTTTTTCTCATGAATGAAATTTTATCAAGGCATATATTAAATTTATGGTTTACTTCTCTTACGGTCTTTGGTGAAACCCATCTTCATACAAATGACATAATTACAGTCTAATCTACAGCTCAATCATGTTTCTTTGTGGGTATATTTGCTCTGTTGTCTCTATAGACCCATCTGTTACTGAGCATTGAATAACTTTACTGTTGTATTGTAATAAGTGCAAGCATTTTTAGGTATCTGTGTCATTTGCTGCTCTCAATTCTTTACATATGTGGTAAGGCAGGATCATACTGTAGTTCTACTTCTAGTTTTATACTACAGTTCTGACTTCCACAGAGGCTAGACCATAACAAAATTATTTTTTTCCCTAAATGAGTCCTAACCTTTTTGTTTATGCTGGTTTTTCTTTTCTTTTTAAAAAAACATTTTATTTAATTCATTCATTCATTCTTTCTTTCTTTCTTTTGGACTTTAGAAAATAAAGTCCTTTTTTTTCTATGTATCCCCTTGCTCTCCCTCTCTTTCCACTCCCAACCCCTCCCTTTCTTCAGCCTCCATCCTCCTCAGCCCCCATCTCCTCCCCAAAAAGAGCAAGAAGTCCCAAGGTGGATCAGCTCAGCCTCCACTCTGATTACCTCATCCTAATATCAAGACTGGGTTAGGTGTTCCTCAGGGGAGAATGGGTTCCAAAGGGCCAGTCCATGCATAGAAACACAGTCTGATCCCTCCCCTCAAGGCTCCCCATACTGTCCATGTCAGTGGAAAGATGCCAATCCTTATGGGGGCCTAGTTCCTTTTTTTTGATAGTTTCTCAAGGGTTGTTCTTAATTCAGTGAGCTCCCCAGAGCTCCAGCAAGTCATCACTATGGGAGTTTTCTTCATAAGTCCTATCCCCTTGCTCATATAGACTCTTCTTCCCTGCTCTCAGCTGGACCAGGAGCTTAGCCCAGTACTCAGCCATGTATCTCTGCCTCTACCTCTATTCATTGTTGGATATAATTTCTGTGATGGCATTTTGAAATTCTTTACATTATGAAGCAATACCTAATTGATATATAATATCAACTTCATATTTTCTTTGACACACAAAGAAAAATTTTGCAAACACTTCTACATTGTCTTTAAATCTCATCTGAAAATATCTGGACATTTGTTGAAGAGCCATAGATATAGGCAGTAGGAACAGTACCATTATGTTTTCAACAGCAAGAGAAAATGAACAGTTCAGACAACACTAATGAAACCATTCAGGATATCGAATGCCCTAAAGTGACTATATTTTGGCAATTATTCATGGCAATGAGACTTAGTTCCTGAGTGAACTAGGGCAGTGACTGGAAGCAGGTAAGAGATACAAGGACTTACCAGCATTTTACAAGGGATCTTTGTGTGGGGCTGAAGCATTTTATTTCCTTATGAAGCTGAGTTAAATTCTACCTTTTTTGTGACATGTTGAATAGGCATATAACTTCCTTAAACATAAGCTTATTTGCAAAACATAACGACAATAGCTAGTTTTGGTGTTCATTAGGACTAGGGTTGACAGTTTGTGGCAGTGAGAGACTCTCCATATTCTAAGCTTTATCTTTCTCTTCAAACTAAAATGGCTTGTATGTTTTCTACCTTGAAAGCTTCTCAGCTAATTTCTGTGGGGAAAATAAAGGAGTCAAACATATTACAAGCTAATATGTCAATCAAGAAACATAGTGTTTGTCAAAGGAGAAAGTAATGCCTAATAAAATTAGAGAAAATGATTGTCTATCAGTTTTTTGGTAGTATGGAGAATATCAACCTTTGACACAACACTGGAAGCTATGAATAGAAGCACATTATTTAACAGAAGTACATCAGAGAAGACAAGGGGGTCACCTCCATTGTGAAGGTGCTAGTGAAGAAGGCAGATCTTTCACTAAAATAGGCATAAGGAGCTACTAAAATGTGCTCCTGAAATATCTGTTATTTTCTGTGGTTGTTTTCACCAAACATATCTTTTGATATAGAACTTTATAAATTTAGACATGGCTTTTCCACCTCCTAAACAGCAGGCAGAGAAATTCACTATGACTTATCAGTTTTAGGACAAAAATTAGTGGGCCCTTCAATATAGTGTAGCATCAATTCTATACCCATTTGAGAATAAAACAGGTGGAAAGTCCTTGTTTATCTTCTCTGTGTAGTGACTTCATAACTTGGTACAGCTAAATATCAGAAATTATAAAAATGTCACCATTGCTCGACTTCTTTCTGTCCTTGTACTCACCTACCCTGAGCTGGAGCCATTCTCATTACTAAGCCAAGGAATGTGAAATGCTATGTCTCCACCTCAAGTTTCATGTCCCTTAATGTTCCATGCACTTGCCATTTTGTTTTCTCTGTCTTGGTACATTATTCTTTCTTAGACACTTTCAGTAGGGATTTCCTTGTGATGGTATTTCTCAGGCTTTGTCCTTCTGATGTCTCCATTTTTCTCAAGGAAGAACAGGCTTTCTGAATCCTAAATCAGTCATGCAACTTAATGCTGAACCTGTTCCAGGGCATCAAAGAACAATTTATAATGGAGAATCTTCTGTCTTGTCAGTGACTGTCTTCCAAGGATTCTGTCAGCTTTCTCCATATCTTTGTTTTTTACACCTGGATGCACTATATTATTTGTATTCTCTATGGTTTCTCAGGTGTCACAATCTGCACATGTAATCTATCATCCTCTTGATATTCCCTTCCATTAAACAACTGTGCTAAAGAACAGCTACTGGCCTTAGATGAGTTTATTTATTAGTCAGCATATTTGTGAATTCTTGAGTTATATTCTTTGACACCACACCTGTCCTTCCTGTACCTCCCCTATCCCAAACCAAGAGATAATCCAATAACCACCCATGCCACATAGAAAAGCTTTGATGTGCCCAGACTTCCTAGTCCCCATGCTCGGTTTCCAACTTTAGAAATCTATCCTCAATATTTCAGATAAGTTAGTCAATCCCTCTCACATCAGAATACCGCTAGGCAAAAGATGATGGTATGTTATACTAACATATCAGGCTGATATCTACTTCTGGTGAAAATATCTTTAAACATATTTGATTTAACATGTGACATGGATAATATCTTTTATAAATATTTTATTATCTTCTATTCTAATGACTAAATTAGAATGCTATAGTCAATTAATTTGATCAATTTGGATCAGTACTGCAAACTAATGACTAATTTACATGGTATTCCTGTTGTCAGAGATAAAATTTTTGATAATGGAACATCATTTCAATCCATTTCTATTCTGCTAATCTTAGATAGTCTAGGACACTATATTTTAAGAACACTCAAAGAAATTCCTGTTACATAAACTCAATCTGATGACACAACTCTTGTGAAAATCAATTTTATGTATCAGTATTTAAAGAAGGTCCAACTGACTGGGCAGTAGTAGAACATGCCTTTAATGTCACCACTCAGGAGGAAGAGGCAGACAGATCTCTGTGAATTCAAGGCCAGCCTATAAAGTAAATTTCAGGGCAATCTCCAATGCTACATTGAGAAACCCTGTCTGAAAACACACACACACACACACACACACACACACACAGACACCACACACACACACACACACACACACACACTCGAAAGTTCCCCCATGTTGCATCTCAAAAATCCATGTATTTAAAAGCCCTAGTTAAATGAAAAGTCCCTGGGAAATAGTTTGCGAATAACAGCTTGTTTTGAAAAAGACAGGAGGTTCCTTGTTTAGAAGGCCCTTGTGAAAGTCCACTTACTGCTAGCTAATCTCTATAACGTATATTGTCATAATAATTGCCCACAGGTATCTTCTCCACCCATAATAAAAACTAGTATCTCCAATTATAAGGAAAATGAGGAGGTAGGTTAAAAGAAAAGAGGGAGGGAAGAAATAAATGATGTAATTATATTTTAATTAAATTTGAAAATGTCTAATGATCTCAGAAAGACACTTTACTATCATTATCAACAAACAGTGTTTTAATAGAAACAAAATTTTAAAATGAAAAACACTAAACTAATTTACCTTAAAAGGTGTTCTTTTATACTTCATTTATAGCAGTTGTTGAAATAAAATAAACATACACAAGAACCAGAAATGAACTTGAGTTGGAATCCCTGGAGCACACACAAAATCTGGGCATAGTGGTGTGTACCTGCAATCCCAGAGCTTCTTCAGGGAGAGGAGAGGGAGTGGAAAGAGATTCTTTCCTGGAATCACAGGTTGTACATAGCAGTGAGGAGCAAGGTGATACTGTGTTAAAGGTTTAATGCCAAGACAAACCCCTGAGCTTCTACATTTGGACTGTGATATGCAGGTGCTTGTATATACAATCACATAAATATACATATATCATATACATGTATACACATCTCAATATATGCAATAAAAATGACATACAAAGAAGCCATAGTTGTGTAATATCAATGTTTGTCACAAAGACATACAGAGTTTATAATCATAATATAGTAAAAAAATCATCTTTTATTATAAGCATACCTGTTATTAAATATACATAAGAACAAATGCATTTATTTGTATAGATATATACTATTTACTCCATAATTTAAATATATAATACTAATTGCATTAAACATCACTATAATCATATGTATATATAGAATGCTCTTTATGTACATAATTTTCAACTAATTATATAAAATACATTATGGATGCACACAAATAACCAACATAAAAACATACATAGAGATTTAGGTCTGCTGTAATATTGTGTAATATTTACAAGGCTGGAGAAAATTTCAATAGATGCAATTAGGTGTTCAAATTTTTTCTTTTATTTCAGTGTTTTGGTCTTAGGACTCAGCATCCCAAAGATTTTTGAATGAAACATTACAGATTCAAAACTATCCATTTAACAAGCTCAGTCCTGAATTGGTGTATACTTTATTATCATTATAAAATATCAAATTACATGAAATCCCAGCTAATCTTCAATGACCTGACCTGACTCACTGCATCGTTAGTGAACAGAGTCCACAGATATAAAACATTCATTTTAAAATGTAGATAACATTAATAAATAGTGGCAAAGTACAGCCTATTCGTAGATTGCCTGAGAAAAGCTTAAGGGCGATTACATTTTCAGCCTCTGGAGGTGAATCCTTAGTGCTAATGACTTGATATCAGGGGTATGTTTAGTTGGCTTGCATACGCCTAGGAAAATACCTTCTTATCATTCTTTATGTAATAATTAGAACATTGATATTATTTAATACGTATCCTGAGAGGTGAAAAACTTCAAAATCTAGATTTGAAGGCTGGGATACATATCAGCTGGTAAAATAGCTTGTGTAAAACTATAGGTTTCATGATGTAAATGAGGCATAGTGGCACACACCTTTAACCTCAGTACTTGGGAGGTGAATCAGGAAGATCAAAAGTTCAATTTCATCTTTTAGTGTGTAATAAGTTTAAGAACAGCAAAGCCTTTGAAATTCTGAGAGAAAGAGAGAGAGACAGAGACAGACTCTGTCATGCTTTGACATTCATCACTTTTTTGAAGAAAAAAAGTTGGGTAGGACACAGTAGCTCATGGGCATTTTAATTTAACTTGACAATTCTTTTGGGAAGTGGCAATGATCACCGTCATTTTATAGACTAAGAAAATGAAGCCTGAATGTAACTGAGCAAAGAGTTACTATGATATTGTCGGGATGCTAAAATCTGTGTACAAAACCAGGTAGAAACTGGAATTTATTATATTGGAGTTGTCAGCTTTTTTCTTCTTCATTTTTACATATGCATTGATAAAATTTGTTAGTATTTTGGGAGTGGGAGGGACACAAAACATCTACTGTCAGATGCCACACGAGTTTATTTGGGGGGGGCGTTCAGCTATCTGGAGAAGGGGGAAAGGGGAGAAAGAAGAAAAGAAAGAAGGAAAGAGAAAGCAGGAAAAAAAAAAAGACCCACTGCCACGTGTTATTCCTTTTTAAAGGAGTGGGTGGGCATAAAGCCATGCTTGGGGACATGCATAGGATCGCTCTGCCGGTGGGGGCATGATCATACTACCATATGACAAAACCTGAGGTGCGCGGCCATGCATGGGTGTGCACGCCTTGGCAAACTCAAGGGATGTCAGAAACACACCTGCATTTCACCCTCTTGTTGGGTATTAAAAAAAACAAAAAACAACAATACCAAAAAGCAGGTTTTGTGGGAAGTGGGAGAGAACGGGATCCCTGTGATGTCTATAAAGCTACTTTTGGCTGCCACAAGGGGCAGAGATGTCTCCTGGATTATTTTGTAGTCTGGGAGCTGAGGTCATAGGACGGCTAATCTCAGTGTTCTTGGAGTCTTTTGCTGGTAACTGTCTCGGCTCTAACTCTGCGAGGCAGACTGGAATGCTCTGAGACACAGATTGGAACCGAGCTGAAATGAAAACTTAGAAACAAGGGTTAAAATGGCTTAAATTAGCTTCTAGTCTCTCTTCCTTGGTCCTTGGAGCAGAAACAGTGGCTGTGAAGCTGGAACCGAGCTGAAACAATAAAGTCTTATCCTGATCATGGAGAAGCCTGACCCCAAAGACCCTGTAGGGCTAAACACATGGCTTTCGGTGTCTACAAGAGACTGACTACTTGAGGCTTTTTTCTGTGATGACAGTTGCCTCGGGTCATTTACCAGGCCCAGAAAAATCAGACTGTCCACGTGCATGGCCCTTTTTCAAGTTTTTTTTTATTTTTTATTTTTTCTCTCCCATGATACACCTAAACAAAAGCCAGTAGTAAGACTTTTGTCTGGGGTCTGCTTGTATTAATGGGTTAAGAGAAGTCGCTTTCTTTCTCAGTGCTCTTAGGATTTAAGAGCACATTTGTGAAGCATTTAAAAACTCGATGAACCTTATTTAGGATAACTATGGCTGTTTGGTTTGGAGATCAGGGGTGGAAGCAGGTGAGCAGTTGAATTTGTTTTATTTATTTATTTATTTTGTATTTATCAAGAAAAACAGTAAAATGAATTTAAAATGCTGATAAGTTAACAGTAACTATTAAGAAAATAAAAATAATAAGCATGACTTGTCAAGGGTGATCATGCAGAGAAGTTTGCTACACATAAAATTACTTCGTGTTCAGCTTTCCCTCTGAATTTTTTTTCTATCCCTGTATATCCTTATTCAAGGTCCCTTCCCCCTCCCGCAACATCAGGTCATTTTTTCTTCTCCACAACTCCCCATTCCCTCTCTGGGCAAGCAGCAGATAGTCCCATGGTCCCACTAACCCAATAATGCTTAGTTTAGTCTCCACTCCTGGCAAATCCAGTTTTCTCCCCCCTCCCTCAAGAGTGAGTCAGGTGTTCCTCTAGGTGGAGTGGGATCCGAAGGGTTAGTCCAGGATGTTTCTGATCCCAAGCTGTTCAGTGGTTGTGGTTTGCAGCTTGGGCATGCTTGGCTTTTTTCTTGTTTGTTTGTTTGTTTGTTTGTTTAGAGACCACTAATGAGTGAGTACAACCCCTGCTTATCTTTCTGAGTTTGTGATACCTCGCTCAGGACGATATTCTCCAAATCCATCCATTTGCCTGCAAATTTTAGGATATCATTTTTTCTTACTGCTGAGTAGTATTCCATTGTGAAGATGTACCACAGTTTGTTAATCCATTCTTCAGTTGAGGGAGATCTAGGTTGTTTTCAGGTTCTTGCTATTACAAATAATGCTGCTATGAACATAGTTGAGCTAAAACCTTTGGAGTGTGACTGTGCATCTTTTGGGTATAGACCCAGAAGTGGTATTGCTGGGTCCTTGGGGAGATTGATTCTCAATTTTCTGAGAAACCACCATACTGCATTCCAAAGTGGCTGAACAAGCTTACACTGCCACCAAAAATGGCGTAGTGTTCCCCTTGATCCGCATCCTCTCCAACATAGGCTGTCATCTGTGCCTTTTATCTTAGCCAACCTAACAGGTGTTAGGTGGTATCTCAAAGTTGTTTTGATTTGCATTTCTCTGATGGCTAAAGATGATGAGCACTTTTTCACGTGCCTTTCAGCCATTCGTAATTCCTCTGCTGAGAATTCCCTTTTTAGATCTGAACCCCATTTTTTGATTGGGTTATTCAAGGTTTTGGGGAGCAATTGAATTGGAAATACAGAAGTTTTAGAGAGAATCTGGTAGGGTGGAAGGGAGTTGAGGTGTTAGAAATAGGGAAGCTTTTAGCAAGAACCTGGAAACAACCTAGATGCCCCTCAACTGAAGAATGGATTAGCAAACTGTGATACATCTACACAATGGAGTACTACTCAGCAGTAAGGAAAAAATGATATCCTAAAATTTGCAGGCACATGGACGGATTTGGAGAATATCCTCCTCAGCGAGGTATCCCAAACCCAGAAAGATAAGCGGGGTATGTACTCACTCATTAGTGGACTCTAAACAAAAAAGCAAAAAGCAAAGCATGTCCAAGTTACAAACCACAAACACTGAACAATTTGGGATCTGAAACACCTTGGACAGGCACCTTGGAGTCCATTCCCTCCATAGGAACATGAAGATTTTCTTACATACCAACCACTAGATTTATTTCTGGTTTCTCATTTGATCTTCCAAAGTGACTTGAGAACTAGCATGGTGAAAATGTACTTTTTTATCTATCTCCAATACACTATGATCCACTAACACCATTACTACTGTGAAGGCATGTTCATCAAAGAATTTACATTGCTAACTGTTACTGAAATTAGGGTCACTATCCTGATGGCTTTAAAATAGTTTATTTTAGAGTTGTTGGCTGTATTTAACAGCCACATAAACTCTTTTAAAATGCTTTTTAGATTTATTTTATATTTTTATAAATTATGTGCGTGTACATGTGAGTATAGATGCCCATTGAGGATTTGACCTATGTCTATAGTAACAGCTTGTTGTGAGTCATTTGAAATAATTACTAGGAGTTGAACTTGGATCTTCTAAAGAATCAGTACATGCTCTTAACAGATAAATCCTCTCATCAGTCCTAGCCACATAAAATCTTAACATCAAAAGAAGGTATATGAATAGAGACAAACAGAAACTAAAATATTCTAGCCTGTAAGAAGGCGGAATCCAATTATTGATAGCTTTAAATGCCAGAAGCCAAATACCCAATGACTGTAGTGAAATATTTTCTAGATTTGAATATTAAACAATTGATGAAAGATGAAAAATTTCTAAATATATTTATTTGTACTAGCAATTTTAAATATATTTGTTATATTTCTAAATATAAAAGTAAAAGGTTACTATTGTAAGTAAAGAACCTTTGCAAAAGATCAACACATAGATCATATTTTGAATATTAAATATATTGAAAAATAAACACTTTGATTCTAAACAACTGAAGGAAACCTCTTGAAGTATTTTTCTCAGTGTTTGTTAGTATCAAATATTAACTTTGTACAATTTAGAATTAAACACCTGTAAAGAAAATCTAAATAAGACATTACATAGATTAAATTGTCCTGCTGGAAGTCTGTGGGAGAGTGACTTGATTGTTAATTGATTTCAGAACTCCTAAACAAGCGTGGGCAGTGTCATTCTATATGTAGAGGAGATGATGAATGATTTAAGAATGAAAAAAAAAACTAGCAGAAGAAAGCACTCAAGATCTCAAGATGGGTTTATTAACTCTTTTATTTTTTTGGAAAGTGATGTGAATAGCTGTTTGGGCATCTGCCTTAAATTGTGGGCAGTGACAGATGGTGACTTGGAGTTGTAAACCAAATAAACTTTTTTTCTTCAGCATTTATATCATGGCACTTTAATGAGATCAGCAGAAATGTAGCTAATAAGTTCTTCATTCCATTGACTGTTTTCTTCCATTATGTTAACAGTACTGTTAATAAAATCATCACTGCAATTGATTGAATGGTAGGAGGCTCTGAGAGGTACCAGCAGACATTTGAAATGGAATGCAACAAGATAGTTATACTGTTTTTCAAATTTATATTGAAATTATAATATATTATTTGCCCTATATCTTCTATTTATTCAAATCCACAATGTATTTACACTGTTTTTAAACACTCCAGCTTTTCCTTGTCATTCACATTTTCTTAGTTACATTGATTGATGTATTGGTTTATTTATTGGGTCTCTGAGAGTGTATATGCATGTGCCAAAGTAAACGTAGAAGTCAGGGGACAAGTTCAAGAATTTGGTTCCTTCCTACCATGTGGTTCCTCAGGAAGAAACTTAGATTGCCAGCCTTGGCAGTAAGAAACTTTATGTGCTGAACCACCTTGGTGGCCCATCCGACATAAATTTTAACCAATTTATGGAAATTAAATATATCAGAATTTTTATTTCACAAACAGCATATGTGGATATTTGCTTTAATAGAAAATATCACTTTTCTAAAGTATAAAGGGTCATTGCATTTCTGGCATATAGCCACATCTTCCTTGTGGCACTACATGAGGTAGTAAAAGATTACTATCCTGAGTGAGTAAAAACATCAAGAAATAATCAGAAAGCTTAGCCCAATAAAACATTAAAAAATAATTGAATAAATACTTCTCTAAAGAAAAACAAATTAACAAAGAACATGTATAAGATCAATCTGTATCTGGAGCCATTGAGACAATGGAAATTTAAAATAAACTGAAATTCCTTTTAGCTCCAAGTATCTACTCTCAAAACACAAACAGCAGCAACAGCAGCAGCAACAACAACAACAAAAATGATCCTGAGGCTGTGAAGGAAAAGAAAGCCATACCTAATGCAGATTTCAGCAATGTAAGCTATCAGATCCTCTATGGAATTCTCTATGCTTTCCTCAGAAAATTTAAAACAAAACTAATGTGTAATTGAGATATATCTTCTGTGATTCACACATAGAAAATTTTTATATTTACTATATAAAAGAGGTATAACCAATATATATATATATATTTGATGTAAGTAATGATAATCATGCTATGCAATATACCCATCCAGAGAGGATAAGTAACAAGAATGGCTGGGGGGGGGGGTGGTCACATGGACCTCCTTGCAAAAGGGAAATAGAATAGATTTGGGTGTGGACTGGGGGCAGATGGAAATAAAAACATGTTTTATAGGGTAGGCATAAAGGGATGGATGGAAAGAGTATGGGAGAGACATCTAGAATTCGAGGCATTTAGAGGGTGATGTGGAAGTCTAGTGAAGTAAAACGTCACAGGATCTATGAGAATGACCTACATGAGAACTCCTAGTAATAGAGGATATAGAGCCTGAAATGCCCATCTCCTGCAACCAGAAAAGACTTACAGTGGTTGGATTGGGATACCAAACCAATCAAAGAACATTGGACCTACTATCATTCCTTTCTGCAAAATGCTTTGTGGCAATGGTGGTACAGAACTGAGTGGAGTGGCCAAACAGTAACTAATTTAGAGATGTTCTGCTATATCCATAATTTGATGCCAAGCATAGTCATTATCAGATATAACATGAAGTTTCTGGCCCAGACTTTCCTGCCTAGCCCCAAGATCTGGACCCACTCACAGCCCCATTGCTGCTTTGCTACAAATAATGACACAAAGGCTCATATAAATTTCATGCAGATTGACTTACGGCTCAGACATGTTGACAGCTAGCTCTTTTTCCTTAACCCATTTCCATTAACTTGATTAGCCTTGTGGCTTGATACCTTGTCTCAGAATAACATCCTGTTTCTTTTCTCTGTGTCTGCTCTGTCATATTTTCTCTATTCCTAGAGATTTCTTAGTCTGGCAGGCCTTGTCTGCATCTTAGCCAATCAGAGTTTTATTAAATCAGTAGGAGGAACAAATATTTACAATGTATCAGGATATAATCCCACAACATTCCCCCTTTTTTCTTTTTAAGACAAGAACTCCAAATCTAATTTCTTTTGTATAGTTTTTTTTCCCACCATTATCTATAGCAACTTGTAACCAACACTGTAAACAAGAAAAACAATCATAATCCAGATTTTAAGGAATGTGGACATAGTTCTCTAGGATAATTTCTGCTGAATGGGATTGCTGGCAATCCCATGGCAATCCAAAAAAAAATTTTAGGATTATGAACAAGTCTTTAGTTGAATAGTCTGTCTCATTGAAGTTGTTCGGATGCAGAGCTCAGAGGAAATTGTAACAAAGGTGCTCTAAAAGGCTGGATCATTTGGGCCATTTTTTTTTTTTTTTTTGCCATTGGAGACTTTTAGGAGGTCTTCTTCAAACAAATTTTGTTTTATTTAACCAAGAATAAATCCACAGGGTATCATTTTCTGGATAAATAAAAAGGAAACCTCTTCTCCAAAGTAGCATAACTTTTCATTTATATTTTAAAGTCAACTGATTTACCAAATACATGTGTTGGATTAATCCAGCAACATTTATAATTAAATGTCTTGTAACATCTCTTGCTTTTATTTGCAGTCGAAACTTAAAGACAAGACAATAACATACAGAATCCAAACACTCCTTGTATTTTCCGTCTTTGTGTAGCTTTTTTTTTTTTTTACTTTACTTCTTTTTTAAACACTTTATCATTTTCTCTGTTTTTGCTATATATTTCTTATCTCTTATCTTTTTCTGTTTCTTACTACATCTTTAATCTGCCAAGGTATGGCTAAGAATTAAAGCTTGGCTAGGGTGGCTTACTCCACCTAGCTTCCTCTATTTCTTTTTGTTTCTTCACACCTTTAATCTTCCAGAGTGTGGCTAGTATTAAATGGTTAGAGTGACTGGCTGGCTTCATGAAGAGTTTAGCTTTTTAGCAGAAGTATGGGTAGAAGCAAAAATTACGATTCTGGGCAGTTTTAGGGTCCTTATAACCACCAAGAAAAGCACTATGTCTGATGCTCATGAACTCCATTTAAGTATTAGGTTTTGCCATTAGTGGCTTTGTCATAATCCATATGAAATTATTGTTGTGCGGCCCCATCTTTCTGTTTGATACTTCAAGTTTGCAGTAAGGTATAGTCATGGTTCACTGCAGAAAAATAAGAGACTAAAATCCAACATAATATACAAAAAGATAAATAAAACCTTTGCCTATAATTAATTGGTACACTATATGAACATCAATACTATGACAAAAAGTTTAAAATATATTTATATATAATCTTATAAATTTTGATATTAATATTTTTTCAGCTTATAATTAGTAACAATAGGATGGTCCCTTATTTTTAGTTATTCTATTGTCCCATATCAGGTGGCTCTTCTGATATAATACAGAGATTTTGCATTTTTCTTTAAAAAGCATACTCAGGTGTAGTAGAGGAGAAAGCCACATACCAACTTCAAATCCAGCTTTAAATTATAATTAAACTGGGAACTTCAATTTCTCTTACAAATAAAGACATATAGAGGTTAAGCCATGAGATTTTACCCTGTAGAGTATACTGTCATGAATAAGTCCAATATTCCTTTTCAGAATTTTTTTCTAAATTATTCCTAATTATTTTTTGTAGTGAAACAAATAATGATGTTAATTCTGAATCATTAATAAAACCAGCAGTTTCAATGTGTAAATATTTTTTTTGCATATTGAGAGACAGTGACTGTGTTAAGAGTTTCTGTAAAATCGATTAGTATCATCATGATAGTATATAATTCTAACTGTTGAACAGAATTACAAGGGCTTTGAGCCACTTTACTTACATTTTCTGATTTGTAACCTGCCTTTCTTTATTTGTTTGCAGCACTGTAAAGTGTATGGGCTCCAGAAATTGGTTTATCCAATAAAGCATGAGGAAGAATCCAGTTAATTTATTTTGCTTTGAAGATATGCTATTATCTCCCAGAAAGTTACTGAAAACTCTTTGTCCAGGTTCACTTTCTGACCATAATTGGTCAATTTCTTTATAAGTTAAAGGTACAACAATTTCTTTGGGGTCCATTTTTGACAAATGATAAAGTATTTATTTTCCTTTAAAAATCAAATCAGATTTTTTTTTCATATATGCCTTTAATTTCCTACCCAGCTTATGTGGTAGAATTATCCATTCCAATGTAATATTTTCTCTTCACATAAAAATTCCTATAGGAGAATGCTTTGAGGGCAAGATAACTAAAATGTAATTAAGGTTTGTATCCATATTTGTATCCTGTAATTTCTTTTCCACCAAAGCTAATTCTCTCTCAGCTCAGGTAACAATTCTCTTGGACTATTTAAATCTTTGTCACTATTTAAGGTTTTAAACAAATTATTCACTTCATCATTTTTATCACAATTATAGTTTATAAATTGGAAATGACTCATAGCAATCTTTGAAAATCATTAAGTATCCTTAATTTGTCTCTTCTGGTTTATGCTCTTTGGTATCTAATTTTTTTGTTGACCTATTTTGTAACCTAAATAAATAATGGAATCTCCTCTTCGTATTTTTTAGGGGTAACTTATAATTCTCAAGCAGGCAAATTTTGTTTTCATTTTCAAACATTCTTTCTAAGGTATTTATATTTAGAATCAGCCAATTAAATATCATTCATATAATGGTAAATGATAGATTATGGGTCTCCAGTATGTATCACTTCTAAAGGCTTTTGTACAAAATATTGGCACAGAATGGGGCTATTCAACATTTCCCAAGGGAGAACCCTCCATTAACATCTCTTTACAGGCTGAGAATTATTATAAGTGGGCACTGTATAAACAAAGTTTTCTTTGTTTTGTTCTTGTAAAGGTATTGTAAAAAAAACAGTCTTTTAAATCAGAAACTATAATTGGCCATTATTTAGGTAACAGAGAATGTAAAGAAATTATAGATTGTAAAGAGCTCATTGGCTGGATCACTTTGTTTACCACTCTTAGATCTGTTACCTTTCTCCATTTTTCAGATTTACTTTTAATAACAAATTAAGGAGAATTCCAAGGGCTGGTTGATTCTTCAATATACTGAGAATTTAACTGCTCTCATTCCAGCTGCTCTAAAGCCTGCAATTTCTCTTTTGTTAAAGTCCGTTGATGAAGCCATATAGGTTTATATGTTAACCATTTTAAAAGTAGTTCTGTGGGTGCCTTTGAAAGATCAGCAGCTGTTTTGCCTTGTTTCTGTACAAGCTAAATGGTTGGTGACTGTTTCTCATAATACTTTCTATTGTTTTTCCTTAAAATATGTTATTTATGGTTCATTTCTATATTTGGAGAAATGTTAATTTGAGTATTCCATTGTTGCTGCAGGACTCATCTTCATAAATTATAGCAATGTTAGTCATATATGGTTTTAATTTTTCACTCTGTTCCTCTGATCTGATATATTCAAGCAATCTTGCACTCTGTTTTTACTCAGAATAAAGTTTCAATTCCCAGTAAATGAACATTTACCTCCTGAAGGGGCCAATTTGGATTCCAAGGTTCTGGTAAAATTATTGTTACATCCACCCTGTGTCTACTAAGCCTTCAATAACAACATCGGTTATTTCTAACTTTGGCCTTTGTTCATTTATAGAAGCTTGTCAAAAAATTTACTTTATAATTTTTCCTGAGTTGTTTTCTTTTTTATAGATTTGTCTATTATATAGTATGTTTTTTTAAGAATATGTTTTAGTTTCTTTAATTGCTCTGGAAAGGTGTTTCCTCCATAATGGCAAGGTAAGATTGAATTGGATTTTATGTCGGAACTTTCAAAGCCCCCTTGGGGCCTTTCCTAAAGGCAGAAAGTGACCTTGTCTGTCCCTTGTTGACCTGCATTCATTAGTCTATTTCCTCCCTTTGCCATATCTTCTGCATACTGCATGAGAGGGGCATTCTCTTGAGATTATTTCTAACAAAGGCATTGTTTCTGAGAATGTTTTGTGTAAAATCTCTTTTTATGTGACCTTGCCTTACACAATTTTAACATTTTGATTTTTTTCTCTTACCTCTAGAAATAACCTCTATTACCCAATTATCATCACAGTTAAAAGGCTCTAGTTTAATACATTCCTTCAGTGTTATCAACCATGCTTTTAATGGTCAAATTATTCTTTTACATTGTGAGTTAGTATTCTCAAAAGCCAGTGATTCAATTATTATTTGCCTAGCTTTAGAATCTGTCACCATTCTGTTTTCTGCTGCAGTTAATTATTGCTGATCTTGGGAGATTTCTAGGCCTCTAGATTTGCTTCTTTATTCTATTGTTTTATTCTCTTCCTTCCACTATGTTTTCTACTGGAAAAGTAGCCCAGCCTCCAAAACAACAGTAACCATATGTAACCAGTCCTTAGAAAAAAATTGATTGCATGTTGACCAGCAATTTAACATTTGTTTTACAAATGGAGAGTGCAAACCATATGCTACCATTAATCCTTTGACTCTCCTTAATTCTAACATTTTCACTGGAGTCCAACTAACTTCTGTACAAATTTTATCATTTTTAAAAATTTCTTTAAAGTTACTGAATTTATTAATGTTGATTGTTTGATAACTTTAGGTTGTTTTTGTGTAATCTTGTATGGCAATTTCGAGATTGGTTCTTTATATTTCTCTGTTTGAGTTTAAATATCTTTGTATTCTCTCATAATGAGCTTTTCTATGACTTTCTTCTTGGTATTTACATTAAATAACTTTTAAAATAATAAAACAGAAATAATCAAACCTGTATTATTCATAATAAACAATATGATAAACATTATGATGATACTCTCATCTACTTTATTTATCTTTTCCTTTACTGGTTCCAGTTTCAAATCATTTAGAGTAAGATCAAAAAAAGACCAAGCAGCTTCCATTGACTTAAACAAATGGCACTTTTTAAGAAAACTAATTTACTCACTAAACTTGTTGTAAGTGATAATTCAGATGACTGTGAAATGGGACAGCTACTTAGTGTAGTACCAGCCCAAAGAGAGGTCCAAAAAGAGAGAAAAAGCACAACCCACCAGGAGAAGGAGGCCACTGCCTGAAAAACATACCCAGAAGAAAGTGAAGAAGAAACAGGTGTGGTCAGCTTTGCCTAAGCCTGGAGGCTAACTTTGAACAGAAAGTTTAGCCGGCCAGTAATTACTTCTCTAGCCAAGTGTTGCTCTGGCTGGTAAGTAGCTTTTTTGGAAATTAGTGCACCCAAAAGTTAGATGCCAAGTGAAACATGAATTCTAGTTCCTATTTTATGAAAACTCAGAGCCAGGTATTAGAGAAAAGCTCGAATATCAGAGAGAGGAAACAGACCACAGTCAATTGTCACCCAGACAACTTCTCAGGGTAAAAGCTATCTTCAAGAATCCTCAGCCTGGCTTGTCACTGCTACAGATACCCCAGTGTCTGCCTACATCTGCCTTAAATATCATCTTCACCCACATTTTTTACTTGCAGGTTCAACTCTACATTGTAATCCTATAGTTAGAATTAAAGATGTGAGCTACTACTGTTTGGTAGTTAGGCCTTAAACTCACAGAAACAAAGAAAGATCTCTGTCTCTGGAGTTATAGAATTAAAGGCATGAGTTACCAACTGCAATTTCTATGCTGATATTAATGGCTTAAGTTACCACTTTCTGATCCTCATGGATTGATTGACCATGGATGAATCTGTTCTCTGATATTCCAGGCTGATTTTATTAATATAAAATATGTCACCACAATCATAGAGGCTGCATTGAGCAGCAGCTGATGAGAGACAATTTAGAAACTCACAGGTAAAAATTGAGCAGACAAAAAGCCCAGGTTAGAAGTCTTCATTGTGCCCTTTTCCTGAGAGACTGGAGACCCTTTGGGAAATGATGGTAAACCTGTAGGATTAAGAGCCACAGAGATGGGGCACAGCTTTGGCAGGACATATAGCAGCACAGCAGCATGCAAGCAGCCAACTATCTGTACACACAGCTAATTAAGAGCACACACACAAACATCTGCTTAAGAGTGGACCAAGAACTAAACAGTGAACTGAGGAAATATTGAGTAGACACCAGTGCAAGAATGCATACAATAATATAAAGATCAACATGACACCACCAAAAGAAGCAAGTGGTTCTAGAGCTTCAAGACCTGAACATAACAATGAAGAGGAAACAGAAGGAAATGACTTTAAAAACACCTTTAGGAAACTAATAGAAGCCTTAAAAGAGGATATTAAAAAACTACCTTAAAGAAATAGAAAAAATACAAACAAAAATTAAAAGAGATGAACAAGTCCATGAAAGGAAATAAAGAACACAAAGGGAAAAAACAAACAAACAAGCAAACAAACAGGTAAAAGAAATTTACTAGGAGCTAAAAATTGAAATAGAAGCTATAAAGAAGGTACAAATCAAGACAAAGCTGAAAATAGAAACCTGAAGAAAAACCTGGAACCATAGATTTAAGCATAACCAACAGATTCAAGAGATGGAAGAAAGAATCTCTGAAGTGGAAGAATCAATAGTGGTAATACATACCTCAGTTAAAGAAAACACTAAAACCAAAAATGTCATAACACAAAATGTCCAGGAAATCTGGGATACCATGAAAAGACCAAACCTAAGAATAATTGGAATTAAAGCAAAATAAGAAACCAGTTAAAAGGCACAGAAAATATATTCAACAAAATCATAGAAGAAAACTTCTGTAACCTAAAGAATTAAATGCCTATAAAGATACAGTGAGCCTATAGAACACCAAATAGACTAGTCTCACAAAAAAGTCTGCTCACCATATAATAATCAAGGCACTAAACCTACAGAACAAAGAAAAATTACTAAGAGCTGCAAAGGAAAACGCTAATATCACCTATAAAGGCAAACCCATCAGAATAACACTGGACTACTCAATGGAAACAAAAAAAGCAAGGTCCTGGTCAGACATTATGGAGACACTAAAAGTTCATGGATGCCATCCTAGACTACTGTTCCCAGCAAAACTATAAATCAACATAGATAGCATAAACAAGATATTTCATGACAAAACCAGATTTAAACAATACTGTACATTTTTTAACTATTCTGGATATTTTGCTTTTTTATATAAAGTTCAATATTGATTTTCACAAAAACAATACCTAACCACAAATTCCTCTTTACAAAAAAGTTCTAGAGGAAAAACTCCAACCTAAGGAAACCAGAAACACCCATGTAATCACAAACAATTGATAAGCCCACAGAAGAAACCCCCCCAGAAAAGAAAATGCACAATGAAAACAGTCTTTTATGTTTCATGTATTAGAGAGAAAACAGAAGTTTTAGTACTGTATGGGTATTTATATGTATTCTGAATGTTTTAAAGTCCTTTGATATAATGATTGATATTGATTTTTAAAAAAACAATAAAAAGAGGAAAATTCATTGCACTAGATGCCTACAAGAAAAGACTAGGAAAATCCCACATATGCACAGCTGAAATCCCTAGAATAGTTAGAAGCAAACTCACCTAGAAGAAGTAGACAGCTGGAAATAATCAAACTTAGAGCTGAAATGAATACAACTGAAACAAAAAGAACAATACAAAGTATCAATAAATCAAAGAGTTGGTTCTTTGAGAAAGTCAACAAAATAGATATGCCCTTATCCAAACTAACCAAAAAGCTGAGAGAGAGTATCCAAATCAACAAAATTAGAAATGAAAATGGGGACATAACAACAGATTCCCCAGGAAATCCAGAGAATTATCAGGTCTTATTTTGAAAATCTATACTTCACAAAATGGAAAACCTAAAAGCCCGTTTGGACAGCTTTCTGGACAAGAACCACTTATCCAATTTTAAAGCAAGATCAGATTTAAGAACTAACAGACCTACAACCCCAAAGGAAATTGAAGCTGTCATTAAAAGTCTCCCAAATAAAAAAGCCCAAGCCCAGTTGGTTTCAGTGCAGAATTCTACCAGACATTCAAAGAACAACTAATACCAATACCCCTCAAACTTTTTCATACAGTAGAAAATGAAGGAATATTGCCAAACTCTTCTTTATGAGACCACAATAACCTTGATAAGCCACACAAAGATGCAACAAATCAAGAGAATTACAGACCAATTTCCCTCATTAACATTGATGCAAAAATTTTCTACCCAATTCTGGCAAACAGAATACAAAAACATATAAAAAAGTCATTCATTATGATCAAGTAGGCTTCATCCCAGAAATGCAGGGATGGTTCGACATATGAAAAACTGTAAATGTCATCCATCATATGAACAAACTGAAGGAAAAAAAAAACAAATGATCATATCCTTAGATGCTGAAAAAGCCTTTGACAAAATTCAACACTCCTTTATGATAACAGTCCTGGAGAGATCAGGAATACAGGAAAATACCTAAATATAATAAAAGTGATTTACAAGTAGCTGATGGCCAACTTCAAACTAAATGGAGAAAAGCTCAAAGCAATTCCACTAAAATCAAGAATTAGACAAGGCTGTTTCCTCTCCCATTATCTATTCAACATAGTTCTCTAAGTTTTAGCTAAACCATTAAGACAACAAAAGGAGATTCAAGAAATATAAATTGAAAAAGAAGTAGAACTATCTTTATTTGCAGATGATATGATTGTATACATAACTGACCCACAAAATTCTACCAGCGAACTCCTATAGCTGATAAACACCTTCAGCACTATAACAGGATACAAGATTAACTCAAAGAAATCAGTAACCATCGTACACACTAAAGATAAAAAGATTAAACAAAATTAAAAATATGAGAAACATCACCTTTTATAATAACAGTAAATAGCAATAAATACCTAGGTGTAATTATAACTAATGAAATAACCAATGTGTTTGTCAGAAACTTTAAATCACTGAAGAAAGAAATTGAAGACTATATTAGAAAATGGAAAGATCTCCCATGTTCCTGGATCAACATAATAAAAATGGCAGTCCTACCAAAGCAATCTACAGAATCAATGCAATTCCCATCAAAATCTCAACACAATATTTTATGGCCCTTGAAAGAACAATACTCAATTTTTTTTGTAATAATAGGAAAACCAAGATTGCCAAAACAATTTTCCTTAAGAAAAGAACCTCAGGAAGCATCACTATCCCTGACTTCAAGTTATACTATAGAGTTAGAGTTACAGTAATAAAAACAGCCTGGTACTGACATAAAAACAGACCTGTGGGTTAATGGAATAGAATTGAAGACCGCGACATTCACCCACACACCTATGAACACATGATTTTTGACAAAGAGGCCCAAAATATTCAATGGAAAAAAGATAGTATCTTCAACAAATGATCTTGGCATAACTGGATGGTAGAGTGTAGAAAAATGTAAATATATCCAAACCTATCAGTCTGCATAAAACTCAAACACAAGTGAATCAAAGACCTCAGCCTAAACCCAGCCACACTGAACTTGAGAGACAAGAAAGTGTAAAATACCCTTGAATGCATTGGCACAGCTGATCACTTCCTAAACATAGCACTAGTAGCTCGGACATTAAGAACAATCAATAAGTAGGACCTCTTAAAACTGAAAAGCTTTTGTAAGACTAAATGATAGCCTATATAATGGGAATATATTTTCACTAACCCTACAAGTGACAGAGGATTTATCTCTAAAATATATAGAGAACTTAAAAAATCAGAGCCTAATTAACTCAATTAAAAATAGCATTAAGAATTAAAAAGGGAATTCTCAGCAGAAGAATTACAAATGGCTGAAATGCATTTGAAAAAGTGATCAACATCATTAGCCATCAGAGAAATGCAAACAAAAACAACTTTGAGATACTACCTTACATCTGTCAGAATGGCTAAGATTAAAATCACAGATGACAGCCTAAGCTAGAGAGGATGTGGAGCAAAGGGAACACTTCTCCATTGTTGGTGGGAGTGCAAGCTTTTTCAGCCATTGTAGAATGCAGCATGATCGTTTCTGAGAAAACTGGGAATCAATCTCCCCAAGGATCTAGTAATACCACTATTGGGCATATACCCTAAAGATGCACACTTGTACTCCAAAAGCATTTACTCAACAATGTCCATAGTAGTAATATCCATAACAGAAAGAATCTGGAAAAATCCATTCAACTGAAGAATGGATTAACAAACTACGGTATATCTACACAATGGAGTGCTACTCAGTAGTAAGAAAAACTGATATCCTAAAATTTGCAGACAAATGGATGGATTTGGAGAATATCATCCTGAGCAAGATATCACTAACTCAGAAAGATAAGGAGGGGATGTACTCACTCATTAATGGTCTTAAAAAAATGTCATTGTATACAAGAGCTCAAAGCTAGAACGTAGCTAAATGACACAGTGCTTCACTTCTGCATTGATGGCCTCTGGCAGTGGTGTCTGTGAAAATGGACTTATTTGTATAAGGGGCTGGCCAGAGGGAATTTTAATTATTCTCCAGTAAGTAAATGAGCAGTAGTACGAATAGGTTTATTTATTTATTTGTTTGTTTGTTTGCTTGTTTATTTATTTATTTATTTTAGTAAGTGGGGAGGTCATAAGCATGGATATGAAACTGAGATGACTGATAACTGAGTTTGATTGAGTGAATGATTTAAAATCACCAAATAATATATAAAAATATTTTTAAAAAGCCCCAGTGGCTGGAAATATCAAGAGAGCATGGCTCACAGAATCAAATAATCAGCTCATAGGGGCTCACAGAGACTGAATCAGAAATTACCTAATCTGTATGAGTCTATGTTAGGTCCTCTGCATATGTTATGACTCTTCATTTAGTGTTGGGAGGGGACTCCTGACAATGGGGAGTGCCTATGACTCTTTTGCTTCCTCTTCATCACTTTTTTCTCCTACTAGGTTGTCTCCCCCAATCTAGTTATGAGAGGGTGTTGGGCCTGACCTTATTGTATCTTCTTTAGTTTTATTCCATTGATATCCCTGAGGTCCTATCTTTTCCTGGGGAGAAGAAGAGGAGGTAGATCTAGAGGAAAGGGAGGAGGAGGGGGGCTGGAGGAGTGAAGGGAAGGAAGCTTTAATTGGAGTGGATTGTAAGAGAGAACAATAAATAAACACTTACGACCTACACATATTAAAATTATTTTTTATATATAGACTCATAAAATGGGGAGGGGAGAGTGGCAATGGAAGGAGAGATGGGAGGGGAGAAGAAGGAGGAGGAGGACCATGAGGAGGAGAAGAAAAAGAAGGAGGAGGAATAGCAGGAGAAGCAGGAGGAGGAGGAGGTTTAGAAGGAGGAGAAGAAGAAAAAGGAGAAAAAGAAGATCAGCACCAGCAGGAACAGAAAACAACATGAAGAGGAGGGGGGGAAGTGGAAAGAGCTGGAGGAATTGAGGAAGAGAGAGAGGAGAGGAGAAGAGATACTGTAAGGATATTCAAACTGCGATATGTGTGTCTACAAATGTCACAATGGGTAAACTGTTGGTATAGTACAGATGCAAAATAGCAGGATCTCCATGAAACAGAACAACAACAGGATATCCAGGAAAAGTGCCAGTGAGAGCCCATTGTAGGTGGTGTTTCAGAAACCAGAGGTCAACCAGACTAATGACACCTGGAAATGAACACTTGTAAGTAAAGGTGAACGGACTGAAGGGTAAAGTGTGTGTCTCAATGGCCAAACTAGAGCTTCTACAAGATTCTTCTTTTTGTTTTGTATTTGTTTTTTTTTTGTTTTGTTTTTGTTTTTTTTATGTTTGTGGCTTTGTTTTTTTGTGTTTCTTGTTTTGGTTTGGTTTTTAGTTTTTCTTTCGATTTTACTTTAGATTTGGTGGTAGTGGGGGTTACAAAGGCAGAAGGGAGATGTCAGAATATAGGGAGGTAAATTGGATCGAAAGAATTAATAAAAGTCAAAATAATAATAATGATGATGATGAAACAAAGTCTTTTATTTTTTCTGACTTTTCTTAGGAGTAGATTAGACCTACGCCAATCAGATTTCTTATTGCTTTGAGACATGTGATTTGCAGATGCTAGGACATATGTGCCATCCTTACAGTCTGATTTTTTTTGAACTACATTGTGCAAATTGTGTAGTTTTGAAGGGTGGATCAACCCTTTATAACTAGAAGCTTTAATGATGTTTATGTACAGTTTTCTTTTTTCTGGAAAATGAGAACTTCTGGCAATTTTCTCAGTTTTGTTGCATCACCTTCCTATTCTCAGTGGCTCTATGTAAGTATCATTTGCTTTCTGGCCGTTATCAATTTCATGTTATGTTTTCCTCATGTTACTTTTATTTGACTCATTTTCATTGTATTTTACTTTAATACACTTTCTAATGCTTTCAATAAAATATCTGTTATCCTGAGCAAGGTGCAATTTAGTCTTAATTTCTAAAATGAGTTTTTTATATTTATTTTTAGTTCAACTCACATGTGATTTCTTCCTTTTTGTATATCATTAGTCTATTATTTTTTGAGTTTACAGCTCACATTGTTTTTTTCAGATCCTCAAATATCTGTTTGTGGGTATTTTACTGTTTTCACAGCTTTGCCTATATTTATTTTATGTGTAAAGTCTGTTTACCTTTGCATTTTTCTCCAGTGTTTTCTAGGTCACCCATTAGTTCTTCTATCAAAATAGCAAAACATGTTTTAAATTTATTGTATCAAGTGTTTTAGGTCAACAATTAGTTTTATCAAACTAACGAAGTTTGTTTCTAATTTATTGTATAGTAATTTCTGATCAATGATAGGTAGACATATACCTAGTTACATTTATTTCTCTCTCTTATTTTTTATGTGTTTTTTATGTTATTTCAGACAGAATCTCACTCTTCAGTCTTCTCTGAGCTCACAATCTCTGTATAGCCCAGGCTGAATTTGAACTCACAGCAATATCTCTGCTAGCCCACCCCCCACCCGAAGTGCTGGAACACAGCTGTGGATGCTCCTCTTTTCCTTTCCATTGCTTTTGCTCACATTGTGGTTCTAGGTTTTTCCTTAAGTGCTTGGTTCTACCTGCATACTTTAGCCAGACACAGCCATGATAGTCTTACATAAAGTTCATCAAGTAAATAATGACAGAAAATAAAAGTCTGGAAGTGAGAAATTTTATATTCTTTAAGTAATTTGGTCTAAACTGTACTTCCATTTCCAAATCCTAACACAAGAAGCACAGAGAAATCCAGCGGGCATTTTCTATTATTTTCTATTCTCAGACAGTTTAATTTCAGTTGTTTATTTTCCTGGTACAAAACTGTTCTATGTACTTTTAAAGGTGAGTTAATTAATATCAGTCAGTTCTTCAATTTCTGCATAATGAAATGCAGATGAGTCTACTTTAGGTAAAGTAGAAATACAAAATGTGTATAGAAAAACTGAGGATATTTATCACTAGGTATACAACTTTGGGATCTAGGTAAGTGTGAGTACACATATTCTTCTCCCACCCTCTAATTCTGACATCTCTTTCTCTTCTTTTTTTTCTTCTTGTCTTACCTATTTCCCATTCCTTTACACAGATCCCCCCAACACTCACATACTCCATACAGTGGAAGAGTTTTTCTGCTACTAGGAAAGTCTAGAATGAACTCATTTAATAATATTGACATGTATTCACCATTAGTTCTATGCTGAAAAGAACTCCAGAAATTTTGACACTGGTAACCAGGAAAGACACTAAGAATTTTGTATTTTTTGAAGTCTTTATGTTGTTTCACACTCAGTATGATTTGTTGATGGTCAAAGTTAGACTCAGGAAGTACCTGGAAACATTGTAATAGATGGCAGACGGGAAATACTCTCTTTGCCTAAGGAGGGAATATTCCCTAGTAGAACACTTTTAGAGATTGTTTGATCAAAACTAGAAAAACTATACATGTCACAATTAATCAGATCAATTTATGGCCAGAGTGAGTGGGGCATCATTTCTAAGACACTTTGAGTAGCTGTCATAACCCAATTAGCTTCTTTGTTGAAATGCATAGGTGTGTGCCAGAATGAGTCAGAAATATGGGGTTTCTGTCATTGGGCAGGGGAATGTATGATGTAAAATTGGAAGCCAGAGTATTTGTTTCCAAAGCTGATGCTTTCCATCAGTGTTCTTTAAATGGCTTAAATGATAATGTCTTTATGGGCCTGTACTAATATCAATGATTATTTATTACAACCCATTTTTTCAGCGTCTTTCATGAGCAATAGTAATTTGCATTGCCCTTCTAGTAGTTTATGTAGAGATTTGCTAATGCTCTTGGAAGGGAAGGCATAGCCTGTGTCATGGCCTGTGTAAGAAGTCCACTTGAAGGGATCTGAAGAGGGCCCCCTAGCCTGTTAAGTGATAATTTGAGAAGAAAAGGCTTTCTCCTACAAGTGCAGAGGTAGTTCTCACTTAGCCCCTCAGAGACACATACTGCAGTAGAATTAAGTGACAGCAGAAGGGAAAGATCACATGCCTCCCAGGACGAGAAATCAATATGGCAACATCAGCTCTTCCCAGCTTGGCTGCTCTTTGACGTTGGCTAGAGTTTCCCTGGTGGGAGATGCCAAGGGAAGAGGGCAGGGGCTTAAAAATGGCTTCAGTTACCAAGTCTGAGCAGAACAGTGAGCAACACAACCATGTAATATTTAACACAATTTCTCTTCCTAGGAGCTGGAGCTGCATCATTACAGTGCACATAAGCAGCTGAGTTACAGGTTCCAAAGTAAACAAGAAGAGATCCAAGGGAGGAGCTGACTCACTGAAAGGTTTATAAGCATGTACACAGAGCCAAGTTGCAACAAGAACTCATGTAGTTTCCTAGGGATATTTTAGTAGAATTGTTTTCTCTGACAGATGCAGGAAAGCATGTTCCAGTCACCTACTGACAGCCAAAGTACTCTTTTCCTCAGCTGCTATGGTTCAGTGTTGGGGCTGTGGGTGGATGGATCAGAGCTAGTTTTGTAGAAGTAATTAACCTTAAATTATTCCCAAGTGTACACAATATATCAGAAGATAAAAAAGTTCAGACAGAAATCTATAGGACCATACAGATTTCGATCTACTATCCTCTAGTTTGGCCTGATTGTGAATGCCAACCTAGTTTCAGACACCTTTTGACCTCAATTGTGTTCTCAGATATACACTTGGGACTGTCAAGTTGCCCAATTTTGCCTGGTATAATTTCTGTTGTCTTTACTGATTGCCCCCCCCAAAAAAATCCCAGTAACTCAAAAGCAATAAAATGTGTTTCTTAGAGTTAGTGCTATTTGAAAAATGACTTAGGTACTCTCTTTTTAGAATGAATGACTGTTTGGCGAGGAGTGAGGGTTTTTCTACAGTGTGGGACTTTCAATACTTAAATTTAAAGATTCTCAGACAAAAGACAAAAACTTTGTTTTAGTGACAGATATGTAAGAGAAGAGGAGGGAAAGGGAGAGGATGAGATGTAGGAAGGGAAGAGGAGACAAAGTGGCAAAGAGGCAGACAGGCAGAATGACAGAGACATAGATTGATTTTCTGTGCCTGTATGTTTGTTCTCTTTCCTTCTTATAAAGCCACCAGGATTCAATCATGGGAGCTCCACCTTAATGACTTTATCTAATGTTAATTGCCTCCCAAAGGCCTCCTGTCTAAACACCATAATCAGATTAAGTTTCTATCCTCTTAATTCCTTACAATTGGGACTAAATTTCAACACAGGGAGCTTTAGGGAAGACAAACTATATTCAATTCATAGCCAAAGCCAATATGACATTCTTCTCCTACACTTTCTAACTCCTTTGCAATGAGTTTAACTGAGGTGACAAATTCTAAATAATGAATGGAGTATAATTTATTTGGATCATGTTTGGATAGAGCTTCCAATAAATCTTTGCACAAGTCTTCACTCTCTCACCCCATGCAGTGTCTACAGTAAAGGGACTAGATTCACAGATGGTGCAACTATAACATGGCAGAGCCTTTGACAGCCTGGGTCCCCAAGTGACAGTTTTCAGCAGTGTCCCATGCTGGCATGCATGCCACATTTACAAGTAGAGGGAAATAGTTTCTATTGTTCTGTGTCAAAGAGGTTTGCAAGTTGTTAGTAACACAATCTAGCCTTTATGGTTTGTAATGGTTGTTATGAAAAGAGTACAAAATGATAGTGGACAAGGAGTGCTATGTTATATAAAACAAGCTTAAGACCTTGCAAGCTTGAAACAGAACATTCTTTCTGAAACTGGAAGAATGAGCCACATTTGCTGAAAAACCATAAAGTTGTGTGACATGGGAATGCATCTACAGAGAAGCAGTCTTGCTACATATGATCACCATAGCATGCAAAAGATTGATCAAATCTTATTCTACATGTTATTGATTCATTGTACATCCATTTATTTCAACACAGAAGTAGTACTGCTAATGTTGCACTTGTTCTTAATCCTTGCTCATCATTCACCTGCCTATCAATTTCTCCCAGCCTGTTTCTTAAAGGGGTTTTGATATGCTCTTGCAAAATGCCATGGCAACAGATGTCCAAATCCACCCTCCCAAATCCAGAGAATGTGGTGATTGTCATTGCTTAAAGGAAATCACATTATGTAAAACGTTTTAAAGCTATTCCTAAGTGAAAGTGAAACGTGCAGTTCCAAAACAAGGGATATATGAAAAGATCTTAGGAGAGAGTTAAAATGAAATGTCATAAGGAACACCCAATGCAGACACCATTATTAATTATACAGAATTAACATTGCTAAATCGGAGTCACCACCAGCAGTAAAATTTTTCAAGGACTTTTTTAAAAAACCTTTTAGCTTCTGTCATGGTTCAAATCATTGGCAGGGTCAGAATTTGACTTTGAGCTTCAGATTTGGAAAATCAAGGAATTCAAAGTGAATATCGGCCAGCATCCCTCAGCCTCCTGTGACTTTCCCTGAAGACTATAAATGGATCTTGCTATTGAAAGCAAGCCCAGATTTCCTTAAAACATGTTCCAGCCTCTTGAAATTCACTGAGGGTGTATTTCAAATGAAGGCTGCGCTTTTTTTCTGCACCCTCTCCTTGGATCATCCTCTGTGTAAGCACTCCAATTCCCTTGAATGGGTTAGTGCCACTTCTTGCTGAGTTCATGTCATGCCCATCATTACACATTTCAACCAGACTCTCCAGATGAATTACAGTTTGACATTGTATTGGCCATATGTCAAAAGCAAGCTATTCAGGGTCAACTTCTTTGAAAAGATCTGCCAACTGGTCTACTGGCCTTCTTAACACAAGAGGAATTAGAGGAACGTAAAAAGGAGAAGGAGGTCAGTGTCCTGGGCTCCATATCTCTAGAGAACTGTTTTTGTGTCATTTAACAAATCAGTGAATCTTTTTTTAAAGGTCTTTCACAACTTCCATTCCAAATGGACATTAAATAAAGGAACATTTATGGTCTGGTTATACTAGGCATTTCATTCTTTAGATTCAAAGATACAACCAACAATTTTTACCAATACTGGAAATTTCTTTGAATTTACTGAAATGATAAAATTACTTTCTTATACTGAACATGTATCTCCTCTCTGAATTCTACTGAAGTACCATTATATCAACATTTGTCATGCAAAACATTTTATATCTCATTCTTGTCTTATATGAGGCTTGAATTCACCCAGAAGTGTACACTAATATTTCATAAGAATGTTATTCATCCACATCTTGCTCATCTCAAATAAAAACATTTCTTTTACTACATTTATATAAACATAAATTATCTCAGCCTGTGAAGATCTGATCTTGGATAAGTGGTATATTAGGTAGCCATTCTATTTCTGGTAGTTTAAAAAAACAAAACAACAAGTTCCCATTCAAGACATTTATCACAACATAGATTGGAAAGATTCTGATAGTATTGTGATTTACTTCATTGCATGAGAGGAGCTTCCAGGTGCACTGTACTAATAAAGACTTTAGCTACTTGGCTATGTACTTATAAAAATGATTTTTGATATTTTATATGTGCTTACTTCCTTAATTCTGAATCAAATTCTCTTACCTTCACAATTACCATATGAAAGTGTTGTTGCCTCAGTTTAGACAAGCACATGAGGTTCTCAGAAGTCAACTCACAGTAAGATAATGTCTTTTAAAGAAATCCTTAATCTATTTTCTCAGCTATTTCTCTTACTGGTCTCAATCTTTTACACAAGACATGTAAATTGTTTTATTCAACTCAGTCCAGGGTTTTTGATAATTATGGTGTGTACTGACTGATCCTGTTATCTGCAATTCTGTGTACTCTTTCTTTTTTCACATTTCACTTTTCTTTCATTTTTTGTTATGAATGAAGTCTCATTTTTTTATCCATGTATCCCCTTGTTCAAACTCCCTTCCCTCTCCCACCCCTCCCAATCACTCTCTCTTCTCCCCATCTCCTCATCTTCTCCCCAGCAAGGGCAGGAGGTCCCAAGGTCCCAACGTGGCTTAGTTCAGCACCCTTGTACTCTTGACCTTGAATTTTGTAAACAAATGATCCCCTATATTGCCTTCAGTGCTATATTTGACTGTCTTTTCTCCATTTTTTTATGGAGAAAATAAAGTTGATTGTTGCAAAATGAAAGTTCTACAAGGCAAATTATGTTCTGACTATAGTGTCTTTAAATGATGCTCATTATCTATATCAACACATTAGTTTATCCTCACATATTATTTGAGGCTTATGTTCTTACCCAATATAAGTTTTTGAGAATATAACGTGTACAATATTTTTACCTTCTCTTTTCTCCATTTATCCCCTAACCATTCCACATACTCCTCCGTGCTTGCTCTTTCAAATTTGTGGCCTCATTTTTTTAACTAATTGTTATTGCATGCATATATGTGTACATTCCTAATTATAACCTGCTTAGTACATACAATGTTGCTTGTATGTATGAATGTGGGGTCTTTAGAAAGAGGTTTGGAGGTAAATCCAGAAAAAGGTAGAAGGAGGAAAAAGGGGACTGTAAGGATTCAAGTGACATGACGGGAAAGAAGAAAAAAGGGGGCTTATTAGGGGAGTGGGAGGAGAAATACATTAGAAGGAGGAAAGTAGATGAAATAACAATAAGGATTCCTGAAAAGACCACAAGAAAATATACTATTGTATATAAATATATAATTTCAATGATATTTTCTCACTTGAGCTGAAGACCACATAACTAAAAATTCTACTTTAGAGATTTTAAAAAAAGTAGATGTTGAATGGATGGTTGAAGGTCACGCAGATGATAAGAGAGAAAGATCCATGGTGAGAATTAAGATTGTTTATTAAGTGACTTAGTAGGCCACCAAAGCAAATCCTATCTCTTACTATGCTCTACAACAGAAATGATCACCCAGTGCAGTTCATCCCAGCTCTAGGTCTTTTTTTGGAATTTCAGCATTATAGATGTTGGCCTTCTCTGAACAAGTTCAGTTGTCCTTCACATTGATGCTCCATTAACCTCTCATTGATTCTTAGGCCTGGGTATTAGAACTTCTTCCTTTTACTTTCATCTGCTCAGCTTCAAGTTTCATGACTCTTCTAGTTACTTCTGTTATTCCCCAGTAGCTGCTCCAACATACCATTCTACTAAAATTTATTTAGCACTCATTAATAAGTTTCTATTGTTTGATCATTTTACTTTTTGCATATGCTAGTTCTATCAGGGCAGGAATTTGTGAGTGTCTTCTACTGCTTGAGGAACAATGTTTTGTGAAGAACAGATGCTTCCATTTACATCCAGTGGGGAAAAAGGATATTATTAAGGAAGCATGAGTCAAGGATTTATCTAAGCCTTATAAGATTGAAAGGCAACATTCCAATAAACAGCAATATATTAACTAAGTCATGTTGCCATAACAAAATAGCAAACTTAGAAGTTTAAGCAGGAGAATAATATCTTATATTATTATTATTATAGATTCTAGATGCTGGAAGTATTACATACTTAGGGTTAGTACTGAGTCACTTTAATAAGCATCATCTTTATGCCTTCCACAAGGCTAAATTAAATATATGCCTTCATGTGGTAGTGAAAGACAGACAGGGTGAGGTAAGGTCAGCGGGCCCCAGTGCCTGAATGCTGCCTGCCTGGGAAAGTTGTTTCAGGACCAGGTTCGGTCTGTGGTGCGTGTCTCCACACACTCCTTAGCAGACAGCAATAGAGTTTGGCTGTGAGGGGCTCCTCCAGCTGCACCTAAAAGAGGTAGCATCGCATGGAGACCCTGCCCTCAACTGCATCAGCAGAGGACTGAGGACTTGAAATTCAGATCCCTGACCAGAGCAGAGTACAGATTAAGCAGACCCATTGCTCAGAGGCAACAGGAAAGACACAAGCCCTCTTGCCACAAATGACCAGGAGCTACCTGATCGTGAACCACTGAAGCCATGGGCAGACACCAGTGCAAAAATATATATATAATAATAAAAAGAATAACATGCTAACTCCAGAAGAAAGCAGTGGTTCTACAACTACAATATCTGAACAAAGCAATGAAGAGGAAACAGAAGGAAACAACACCAAAAATACCTTTATGAAGATCATTGAAGCCTTCAAAGAAGATATTAAAAATTCTCTTAGAAAAATAGAAAAAAAATACAAACAAAAAGTTGGAAGAGACGAACAAAATTTGGAAGAAAACCAAGAAAAGGTAAACCAAAAAATGAAAGAAACATGCCAGGAACTAAAAACTGAAATAGAAGCAATAAAAAAGGCACAAAATAAGGAAAAGATGAAAATAGAAAACCTGAAGAAAAAAAGCTGGAACTACGGATACAAGCATAACTAACAGAATCTAAGAGATGGAAGAGAAAATCTCTGAAGTGGAAGACTCAGTAGCTGAAATAGATAAATCAGTCAAAGAAAATACTAAAACCAAAAAAGCCATACCACAAAATGTTCAGGAAATCTGGGACACCATGAAAAGACCTAACATGAGAATAATAGGCATAGAAGAAGGAGAATACCAGCTCAAAGGTACAGATAATGTATTCAATAAAATCATAGAGGAAAACTTTCCTAACATGAAGAAGGAGGAGATGACCACTTTGTAAATATAACACTAGTGGCACAGACACTAAAATCAACAATGAATAAGAGGGATTTCCTGAAACTGAGAAGCTTCTGTAAAGTCAACAACACTGTCAATAGGAAAAAACAAAAGCCTACAGAATGGGAAAAGATTTTCACCAACCCTACAAGTGATAGAGGACTGATCTCTAAGATATATAAAGAGCTCAAGAATCTAGAACCCAAAACCGTGAATAACCCAATCAAAAAATGGGATTCAGAACTAAAAAGGGAATTTTCAGCAGAAGAATTACTAATGGCTGAAAGGCATTTGAAAAAGATGTGGAGAAGAGAGAATGACCTGATGGGGTGGCATGGGGAAGAAACCTTGAATAAGGATATACAAGGATAAAAAATGTGACTTCTTTATTCATAATATTAATAAAAAAAAGAGAAAGGCCAGGAAGCTAAAAAAATAAAATAAAACAAAAAAAAGAAAGTCAGACAAATAAGACTTTGGTAATTCTCATTAGGATATTAATTTCTTCCAGTGAATGTTTAATGAACTCCTTTAACCTTGTGAAGCCTCATCTCTACATACCATCACCCTGGAAGTTACAATTGTTACATGTGCTTCTGAGGGCACAAAATCACATCCATGGTGGGGAAATACATGCATTTGAAAAACCAAAATAATCTGCAGCTGGTCCAAGCTTCAAAGGGAAGCTGGTTCTAAACAATGGAAACATGTCCTGTTCTTTCCTGTCCTTCTCCATTGTTTAGAGTACTCGTGTGTGCGTGTGCGCGTGCGCGTGTGCGTGTGCGTGTGTGTGTGTGTGTGTGTGTGTGTGTGTGTGTGTTCTATATGGTATGAAGGACAAATGTATATCTTCACACAGATACAGATTCCATAATCACACTCTTGTTTATTTCCCTGAATACTTCTTTTTTTCCTCTTTCCATCCTACCTCTTTACCACCTCTCTTTTTCTAGGCAGGCTTGCTTCTGCTTTCAAATTAGATACATTCTTATCCTTTTAAACTTGGAGAGAGTGCTACTAATATCTAGTAGATACTTCCGAGAGACAATAATAATAATATTTATCTATTATTGAAATAATAATTATATCAATATTTTAATACAACCATCATTTTTGGAATGATGTATAAATTTTCTTTAAAAATCCATGTGTATATTGTTTATCTTAATCACATTAATCCCTACTTCTCTCTTTCAACATTACCTGGAAGCCATCAAACCTGATTCTGACACACACACATACACACACACACACACACACACACACACACACACACACACACACACGGGTATGTCCATACCACTGAGTCCAAATTGTGCAGCTTATATTTGCATGGGTGTGGGTAATACTACTGGGACATAGTAACCTCCTAATACCATATCTTCGAAGAAACATAGTTTCTCCCTTTTCCAGTAGCTAGTAGCCATCAACTGCCAACAGATAGGGTTTGTTTGGGGAGGTTGGAGAACATCTTACAGGGCTCAGTTTTTGCTTTCAACTATGTGGGTTCTGAATATGGAACTCAAGTTTAACGCTTGGTAACATGTGTCTTTCCCCACTAACCGATATTATCAGACTGGTTAATATTTTGCAGTGTCCAAAACAGTCATTACAGAAAAGATTTATACAACACAAGAGTGTCAAGGTTCTGGAACCCTCACATTATCTAGTACAAATCTCACAGCAAGATCTTACCTGTCTTGTGTTGATTGTATACATTTTCACCTCATTGTCTTCTCAGCTCCACCTCATTTTTCTATGTGGTCACTTTTCACCTTCCATGAAAGATACAATATCAAGTATCTGAATTTCAAACTTTCCTTACCCTCATTAGACCCACCATTAAATATCATTTTTCTCCTTGGTACACATTTTGAAGTTCAGATTTGGGGAGAGCTAAGGTCAGACAAGGCATTATCAAGGAAGCTGGCTGCCTGAGTGAGGCATGGCAGGCTCTAACTAAAAACTGTCAGACAACTTGAACATCCAGGATTTAGGGTTAGGGAAGGGAAGCCTGAGAAAACATTTACATTTTACTAAGGCAGGTCCATGGAGCTTCCTCTGTATCTCATCTATCTGCTCATGTCCTCCCTGGTGAGTTTAACAACCCTGAAAAATTACAATTGGCTCAATTTGACCAACTCAGCAGTGCATGAGTACCAGGGGGATTTTTTCCTTTTTATTTGACTTGCAGGAAACCAACTTCAATGAGATTTTATAGTCTCTTGAAGCCTGGGGACTTTTCTTCCATACTTTTATTTTATAAAACCCTGATATAAGTCTGAAACAAAAATGATGAATTCCAACTTAACCGAACTTCTTCATTTACTGTAGTGTAGTGGAAATTACTGGTCATTTTTTAAATCAAGTAATTTAATTCTAATTAGTATTTATAACTATAGCTTTATTTCAGTAACATAATAGTAGTCAAGTGCAAAAAATGCCTTGATTTATCCATGCATGACCACCACACCACATCACACATTCAAAAAAGGTTTTGAGGGCTAGATATACTTGCACCCACACACACTGCACATTATTTATGGTCATTGATTATTATCCTTTATTGTGTTGCAGGTGTGGCAATTAGTCTTCAATTGCAATCAATTATAAATTTTAGGTAAGATTAATCACTGTTCTTTGTAATTTTAATTTTATTATCTAAACACAGATCTACCAAAAATAACAAATTGAGAGAAATAAACATTAAAAGAAAACAGCTCCAGAGCTGTGGAAAGCACAAAGAACTGTTAATTTGAAGAGCTTCAAATATGTCAAGTGGCCATCATAATTCAGTCCACTTTCCAAAAGGGGAAAAGAACAAATTAAGATTCGAAAAGTTTACAGACTGTTTTTTTTCATGGAAGGTATTTTCATTATATGTTGGCTAATATTATAAAGATATCATGTTAAAACAATTATCTTTCAATAAGATTTATAATTCATAAAAACCAAGACTATGTGATTAACTCACTTTGTAAATGTGTATTAGCTTAAGGATTGAGAGATCCAATAACAGGCTTGGCAGTTGGTACTTCCTTGGGACAAATGTACCATAAACCTTATATCAAGAGGTCTTAGGGCTTGTACCATTTTTTTAAGGTTATGTTGGGATGAAGAAGAAGCATGGGTATTTCAAAAGGAAACTGTCACCATTTTTCAAGACAATATCTTTAAGATTTTGATTTCATACAAAATCTGGAAATGTCAAAATTAGAAGGATATTTAAAGAGTCATATATTTATATTGCATACTTTCCTAAATTAGAAAATGATATCTGGAGTGGTGGAAAGCAGTCAGTTGCCCCAGGAATGAATGTACTATTTAGCATCTAAGAACTAATTAATTAGCATCGTAATTTGAAATTAAGATAAAAGTATAAATAGTGAACAAAAACAAAATCTTTCATGACCCGAAATAAATTCTATTTATGAATAAGGTGTGAATCTTTTATCTAAAATCTCTTTCTTGACTGAAAGTATTTATACTTTCAACATAAAGACTAGGTTTTATTCTAAATGCAATAATTTACAATCTTCTTACAGTAAATTCAAAGTATATGTCAATTCTAATTTGTTTTGTGTAATTTTCTTTAAACAAAAGGCATAATTTTTTTTTTAAAAAAAAAAACACTTTTATTTATTTATTTGCCTTGGTGTTTGCCTGGAACTACAGATAGTTGTTAGCTGCCATGTGGGTGCTGAGAATCGAACCCGGGTCCTCTGGAAGAGCAGACGGTGCTCTTAACTGCTGAGCCATCTCTCCAGCCCCCAAAAGGCATAATTTGATGGCTTAGAAATAAACATCTGTATCATACAAAGATAAATTAATTGTGTACACTAATAAAGAGAGCCAAAAGGAAAATCAAAAACCTTTCTTGAAAACCACTCATGAAGGCTGTATATTGTCCCACTTTTTGCCTTACGTGGCATGTAAAATTTTAGTATGTGGTGTCCCATGTGTATTTAGATTATATCTATCATATATATTAAATTACTATGTCAATATACAGGCATTTCATGTTGAGAGGTTGCATTTTATTTTCTTAACTTACTACTTCGTATTACAGTGGAGATCCTATGACTATACTAAAAGAATGAGTGATTGATTGCCTCAGAACAAGGAAAAATGTTTCTCTATATTTATACAATCTTTTTGAAGTGGACTGGTAAAGTGTCTGAATTCAGAATTAGGGTAAACTAAGTAAAAGACACTAGAATATCCCTCCTTTTCCAGGAACACACCAAGTTTATCCTTGCCTCAGGACATTTCTTCTAATAGTGACCTTGTATAGAATAATTCCCTAAGATCTATGTAACTGTATAACTTACACTTCCCATTGTGTAAGATTTACTTGAAAGCGCTCTCTTGTGGATCTTACTTAAGAAATTATATTTTTTATTAGCTCACACTGAAGTTTTTCCTTGACTCTACAGCATTGATCAGATGAAAACTCACAAATACTTCCATTTGAAAACCAGAGTCACTTTGAATGAATACTTTTATTTTTTAACAGAAATTTGGTCTATGGCATGAGGAGTTGATCAAGCTTTTAAACAACACTTAACTTATCTTTGCAAAGCAAACAAGCTGCTTGAATACTTAGTTTTATTATGTCTGTACACATCTGAAAGTTGTTTTAATTTTACACACTCAAAAAAAGACACTGGTTGGTATAACTGTACAGTAAAGAGGATCCTACAGAGTATAGCTTCCACATAAATTTCTGATATTACACAGAAGTCTATACACATGTGTTTGCTAATTATGTTTGAAATCTCTGTGTAAAAAATTCAATTTAAGTATAGGTGATGGATGAATAAAACATTACTGATCAGGCTGGCTCCAGCTAAATTTTGGTTTAATCTTTCTGCTTTCATTTGGTTTGGTATTGTATTGTTGTAATTTTTCCCCTCTATTCCCATTTTGTTTTCACCAGAGGTGGATAAATATATATTATGCATGGGAAAATTAAATAACATAAATTTAAATACCTGGAGCAGGTGACAAAGTTGTTCAACTGCTTTTAAATATTATACTTCTGGGAGGAAAATACATAAAAATAGCTTCCTTCCCCAGACTTGAAGAAAAAGGTGTCATTGTATTTAAGGCATGACATATCTCAAAACAAGCTAGAGTCAATCGATTAATGACTGTGTTAAGTATCAGTTGTCATTATGCTTGAAAAAGTTATGCATAAAGTATTGTCAAGTCTATGCAAGAATGAGAGTAAATTCAATATGGTTTTAAAGAAAAAATAATAGTGAATGATGATACTTGGTCTAGGTAGGAAGCATGTAAAATTTGAGTAAGTCAGGTGTCATTTTCAGCTGAAGAAACTATAAAATTAGACATGAATATCATGGCATATGTCTGTCACAAGAGAAAGAAATGAATTTTTGCCTGCATAATTAATAATTTGCATCTAAATATAAAATTTCATCTTTAAATTCATGTCCTTTAAAGTCCAAATCTGGCTTTTTGTGGCAGAAAAAATATTATCCAAAGCAAGAAAGTTAGAAGAGAAAAAGATTATGCTAATATCAAGTTTTACATATTTCAACATATTTAATGCGTGACTAATTAATAAATAGGATTATTTTCATTTTTTTAAAATATCTAATTAATGTGAAATGGGGAAAATTAATCACTTGATGACCTTTATGTATTTATATTAATGGTTATTATGATATGTAGAAAAATATTAAGCTGGTAATAAGTCCAGAACCTGCAGAAGTCCTCTGGAAACAAAAATGCAACTTGATGAAATGTAACAGCAAATAAAACCAACAGTTAATATATCATAGCCAGTGCCACACTAAGCACAAATGTGTGGATTCTAGTTTTAAAAGCTTATATATGGAAACTTTCACAGGAATTTAACTTCATTCTAACTGCTTATTATGCTTGATATGTGGGAGTTTCCTGCTGTACAGGGCCTCAGGAACTGGCCGTTACTTCTGGATTTGTAGTATACTAATGTAGTACTTTTTCCCATCTATGTTCACTCTGCTCTTACATCACACTTTAAAATATTTAATGTTGAAACAACTTAACTTTTGTTCCTTAGGGATCTGATATTTTGATATTAAACCAAGAGTCAATTTGGAATAAAATACAATGCTGAAGTATTATATAAATTAAGCAAGTTTTAATAAGTGAGCTTATAAATAAAAGATAATAGTTATGTTTCTTTGGGTTTACTAAAACCTAAGAAGTGTTACATGTGACATCATATGTAAAGCTGATCCAATCACAATAAATAACTTTATGCACATATAAAGTACACATATAAAATTATGTATGATGGCATATGATTGAAATCTCAGCTATAGTGTGGCTGAGGCAAGAAGAATATTTTATGTTGAAGTGTGTTCTACTTCACTCTGAACTATGAAGTGATACTCTGTATCCAAAAGCTTAAAAATGGCCAGGTAAGAGAGCTCAGGTAAATGTTCTTGATGACATTTCTATAGACCACCGTTTGATCCTATAATACATATAATCAAGGAAAATGACATAGCAAGATGTTTTGTAAATGTGGAACTTGTGTTCACATATGTATATGTATTTGCATATATACTCATGTGTGTATGCATACACATATAATAAACTGATAAAAACATTGATGGAAAAGATAGACACAGATAGAAAAAGAATGCTATATCATGCCAAGCTGGGACCCCAACTCCAGTTCTAAATGCATCATCAGACAAGGACTGAGGGCTTGAAAACTGAGTGTCCTGTCCAGAGAGGAGGAGGAGGAGTAAAGATTGAACAGACCCCTTGCTCAGAGCAGACAGGAGACGCACAAGCTCTCTAGCCACAAGTGACAAGGAGCTGACTAATTGTGAAACACTGAAGGTATGGGAAGAGGGCAGTGGAAAAAAACTGAAGGTATGGGAAGAGGGCAATGGAAAAAGAATATAACAATATAAAGAACAAGGCAACACTAGAAAAAAACTGATAGTTCTATAACTACAAGACCTGATCAGCGCAATTAAGAGGAAAGAGATGGAAACAACAACAAAAACAACTTTATGAAGCATATTGAAGCCTTCAAAGAAGATTCAAAAAAAAATTCCCAGGTTCTTGCTATTACAAATAATGCTGCTATGAACATAGTTGAGCTAATACCTTTGGAGTGTGAATGTGCCTCTTTAGGGTATACACCCAGAAGTGGTATTGCTGGGTCCTTGGGGAGACTGATTCTTAATTTTCTGAGAAACCGCCATATTGCATTCCAAAGTGGCTGAACAAGCTTACACTCCCACCAACAATGGAGGAGTGTTCGTTCCCCTTGCTCCACATCCTCTCCAACATAGGCTGTCATCTGTGCCTTTTATCTTAGCCAATCTAACAGGTGTTAGGTGGTATCTCAAAGTTGTTTTGATTTGCATTTCTCTGATGGCTAATGATGAAGAGCAATTTTTCAGGTGCCTTTCAGCCATTTGTAGTTCCTCTGCTGAGAATTCCCTTTTTAAATCTGTACAACCTAGATGTCCCTCTACTGAAGAATGGATTAACAAACTATGGTACATCTACACAATGGAATACTACTCAGCAGTAAGAAAAAACGATATCCAAAAATTCGCAGGCAAATGGAGGGATTTGGAGAATATCCTCCTGAGCGAGGTATCACAATCTCAGAGAGATAAGCAGGGGATGTACTCACTCACTAGTGGTCTCTAAACAAACAAACAAGAAAAAAAAAAAAAAAGCCAAACATACCCAAGCGACAAACCACAACCACTGAACACCTTGGGATCAGAAACACCCTGGACTGATCCTTCGAACCCCACTCCAACTATAGGAATACCAGACTCATTCTTGAGGGAGGTTGGACAAAACTGGATTTGGCCAGGAGTGGTGACTGATCCAAACATTATTGGATCAGTGGGACCATAGGACTGTCTGCTCCCTGCCCAGCGAAGGGATGGGGAGTTGCAGAGAAGAGAA